>SNQJ01S0040045.1:126696-143403 GCA_010110895.2 Picea sitchensis
GACTTTAGATGTATGTGTAGGAGCACACATTGATAATAATTACATGCTTATAATATTTATTGCAACTACATGGTTTATGGCTTTAATGTTTCATGTCTTTATGAGCATATGAGTTAAACATTGTTATATCTTTTGGTTTATTTGCTCTTGTGGTGTGATTCAAGAAGGGGTTGAGTATCCCACTTGGGGAGACATCACCTTCTTGAGTCTTGAGTGCTTTTATGGTTGCCATTGAAAAGAATTCCAATAGAGTAAGTGTTATTGGGGCATGCTTGGCTCATGTTTTAATCTCACTTTGATTTTCTTGTATCTTTGTATATATTTGTATCTTGTGTAATCATTGTAACATTCTTAATTCTTTTGTAAGTAATTGTAATTCTTAGTTTGTGGGATAGTTCAACTTGTTTAAATTATAATACTTTGTAATTGAACCACCCCTAAACTTAGTTGACCCCATTGCCCAACCTTAGGCACTAGTCTTAGTTGAGTTAGGGAAAGGGGTTGATTGACATATAGATATACTTGCACTTTGCATGTGCTTCCTTAGCATCTTAGGCTAGTTTCCCCCCTTAGCCTCTAACCAATTAAAACCAACTCCTAGAATATAAACGTTTAATCCAATCTAGTAACTAGGGTCTACCCCCCTTGGCTTCCCTAGGAGTAAGCCTAGAAGGAAGAGGTTTCAGTCAAGGTGACAGTGTGGACTGAGAACCTAGGCATTGTGCCTCCAAGGACACACTAATTGAGTTGGACTTTGCTCACGTTTGCAAGTGTGTATTAGGACGACAACATACATCAATGGTGATTTCCCTCGCACTTGTTAACGGTTTTCATCAATGACCGATAATCAAGTGGTTTCTACCATGTTCGACTTCATCACCTGTAATCACATGGCTAGATTCATACTAACAAATGACAGGATTGAAGACCCTGGATCTCATCATTCTTGGTCCAGGTTGCGATGGAGTATTTGTGATTTGTATTGACACATAGACCCACTTTGTATGTCTCATGGCTATGTCTGAATATGAGTTTTCTAATACATAGATCCACAGTGTATTATTGGTGGCTATGTAGAATCTTGATGACATGGATCCACAGTGTATAATCGGTGTCCATGATTTACATTTATGATTTAAATCATTTGTAGTCTGAACATGGAAATGCCTACCTCAGACATGGTATAATATTGTGTAGATTCTCGATTGTTTGCAGGTTCCCGATTGGTGCATTCCTTGCTCCCGACACACACACGCATTTTACAAATTATTTTGTTTGTCACAGGTTCTAGCCTCATACTTTTGGGGGAATTTTGTTACACATGTTTTTGGTCACCCTGATGATGTTTCTACAAGCATGTGTTCATGCTCTCAAAATGATCCTTTGCCTAAGAAAAGTAACTGCTTTCTTCCTCTACAAAACTGATTTTTAGAAGGACGTCACAAGCTGCATGTAGTACACAGTGCGGAAATCCTTGATTTCCGCAGGCTTCTCTATAGCTGGCTCACGGGGTTTCTGCAGGTTTCTATATAGGTAGGGTGCGGTGGCATTTGAAAGATAAAAGAAGAAAGAAGTTCATGAAGTTTCTAGAAGGAGAATATTCTAGAATGTAAGGTGGCGTCTGTATGGTTGTGATCTTACTGGATACTATGATTTGGTGGGATCATCCTCATCCCTTTAACCACTTCACCTTCTCCTATATAATGATGGGTTTCTCATGGAAAAGGTTAAGAAAGATTAAGCAAAGAATTGATGAAAGAATAGGTTGAAGACTGTGTGAATAATCTTGTTTCAAGTAATGCTTGAGGTCTCCATTTGTCCATCAACCTTTTGTGGATCATCTTCATGCAAATTTCAGAGCAAGTGTATGTGTGTGTTGGAACAAGGAACCACTAAAAGGGAACTTGCGACATCAAGGAAATTCGGTTGTATCTTCCACTTTTACTTAATATAATACGGTGGCATGTTTCTTTCCCATAAAATCATTCTCATTTTATTACATGACTCCTTGATCACATGTTTAGGTTTTCATTGAATCTACTATTGTTACTTTTACTTTGGTTGGTTTGTGTCATTGCAGATCTGATTTCACAAGAGCACCGGAGCGAAGCAGGGACAACAAAGATATAAGGAAACGATATATAAAGATATGTCATTCATTCCTTCTTTGGTAATAAATTCAATGATCGTAACTTAGGGAAAGCGTCATGTCCCGTCTCGTTTTGTTCTGGATCCAGGTGGATCTAGGGAGATTAGCTTATGTCTGCATTCACCGATTTATCCAATAACACTTGGTGCACTTGGATTGGAAGTGACATTGTTTTTGTTGAAGCTTTCTTAATATATTGAGTAGATGTCCCACACAAACTAGTTTGTTTCGGTAGATTTCCAATAGTTTTGTTGTGAGATATATATTAATAGAGTAGTAGATTAGCAAATTAGTTTGTTTGATCTAGCTTACTTGATCACCATTTTCTTTCATTGTGTAGATTGTTTCACAAATTGCAAGTTATCTCAAGGGTTTGCAAGGCTATCTTTGAGTTGCAAGCTTGCCTTCATAACCCAACTTGAACCTCCTTACTTTATAGCTTTCATTTTTTGTTCATACATTTCAGAAATTTGGGTTGCCAACATCTTAGAATAAGTCATTCAATCTTTTTATTTGCTGAAATTTTTATGCAGAAATTTTTTGTGTAAAAACAAAAATTTTCTTTGACATTTTTTTGTGTCTTGTTGCATTTTCAGCAAGCAATAACTTGTTATTTTTTGCATATTCTCACCAATACAAGGGGAAGTGCTGCCCAAATTAAGCCACGAAACAATCTAGGAAGGCCTCACCTAGGTAGGTAACAATACCCATTTCTTCCTTTCATCTTTCTAGCATTGTAGCAAGTCCCTAAAGAGTCCCTAAGAGGCTTGCATTATTTGTTAATAATTTTCTGCAATTTGTAATTTAGCTTAGTGCCTACATCTTGGTGTGAGCTAGGCTTATCCAACCCCCAAAACCGTAAGGCTAGGATAATATTTTAGTTTTCTGCTATATTTATTTATTTGTTTGCCCCATTTGTGATTATGACAAGGTGTGTGGTTAGGTTGTTTTAGCATTTTACTTCATTCATTTCAACCCTCTTTGGCACAAAATAAGAAGTCTTGCCTCCACCTTGTGCCATTGTATGTGGTTTGTTTAGTGTAGTTTTATTTCTTTCAAGCATTTACATTTTATTTTTGCCTACACCTTGGAGTGAGCTTGGATTAGCCAACCCCCAAAATCATATGGCTAGTTAATGGTTTACTTCTAATGTGTTTAATGGTTTAAAAATTATCTATAAGTATAAGTAACACACATTAATGCTAGCTTAGGTCCATGGAGGCATAGTAATGTTATCTTAGTTTCTTATTTGCAAGATTTATCATTTAAAGTATTTGTCTTTAGTTCATAATCTTTCACCATAACTTTAATTTTCTTGAAAGTATCATGGGCATGGCTTAAGTGGTTTTAAGCAACTTATTCTTTCATTTCTTGCAAGTTATTGTTCAAGCTCTTGTCATGCTTTTTAAAGTTACATCATATGGTTAAGGAATTTCAATATTTGCAAGCATTTCAATTTTATTTTTGGTTCAAGCACCTAACTTTTGGCAAGCAACATCTTGCCTAACACTCACTAACTTAATTTACTTCAGTTCATAGGCCATAAAACTAATTAGAATTAATAGGGCACTCATTACTAACCCAACTTTGCCACTTAAACGGGGATTGAAAGGAAGAAACGAAGGGTGATAGATCGGGGATGATCTTGTGGCGCTCAACGTCCTTTCTAGTAGTACTTCTTTCCTTGGGTTGACCTATAGAGCTAGGGTGGGGCCTTGTTTGAATCACTTCTTGAGCACCCAGCAACTACTTGGTACAAGTGTTAGAGCAAGATTAGCCTCACCCTATGCAATCTTGCAAAGAGGGCCTTATTCCATTTCCCTATGCAGACTTGTCTTCCCTGTTACTAAAGTCCAGAGATAAAAATACAAATTTTTCCACTTGTAGGCATCTTGCACCCTATACAGCAAGCGTATATGTAGGCTGCTCCACTACAGCCCGCATACATCGTGATTTGTGTAGAAAATCAAAATTAAATGTTGGGTTTTCATGTCACGACAGAAGATCTCTGATCCTTGGCCTTTCATATACTGGAAACGTTCTGACTCGGCCCTTCAGTTGCATTTTGAAGGATACAAAGAAGTTAAATCTGAGCTGTGGAAAAGGAGAAAGAATTCAACTTTGAGAGCAAAGTTACTATGGATAAATTATTTACTTCATATTGAGTTTGCATCCTTTAATTTTTTAAGTCTAAACATAGTGTTCATCCCCCAAACTCTTCCCTTATTGATGGAGAACCTCATTATCTCCCTTATATGAGATTGCCTTTGGTCGAGAGTCGAAGTGGTGGAGGCCCAGCTGGAAGGAACTTATTTTCTCGGTTATGAACCATGCCGACACGAAAGTCTGTACATATAGATTTGGGTCAAAGTGCTCAACGGTGGACATCATCGAACATATGGATGAGGTAGGCCTCTTTCTTATCTCCCTTGCACATTGATTTATATAGAATATTGTTGGAATAGATTTGATTTCTGTAGTCATTTCCATCTATTGTAGTTCACCCTAGCCATAGAGATATTTTCCTCGTAATAAAATTAACGACCATACTGGGGATTGAATCTTCTTTCTTAGGGTTTAAAGTACATTTTTCCTTAGATTGCTCTCATTTCTATTGTGGTTCTTGTCGTATCATTGCTTGAAATTTCATGTTCACTCTGGGTCTGAGTTTTTATCCTTTCTTCCTTGCCTGGCCTTGTTTCAAAGCATATATGCGCCTTTTTCCTTGACAATCGTGTATACACACAGGCTATCTTACTGCAAGATTTGCATATAAACTTTGTTTGCCTGAACAGTCGCGTACACCTGTTTCCCTTGCCTATTTTCTTGGTCTGGTGTTTGTTGGGTGGGATTTGATGCTTGATGAGCCTTCTTGGGTCTCTGTAGTTCCTATTGAGTGCCTGTGGGATGACAGGAAAACCTCTTTTGGTTGAATTTTTGGGTGAAGTCTTTCTCTTCATATTTTCATTTTTATTGTCCTTGTACATTGGGCTGGGTGTTTTGTTACTTAGTATCCTACTTGAGTTATCTCTTTCTTATACATAGTAGGGATATATATCAAGTTATTTTTTCAGTTCATGCATTTCCAATTTCAATATATTGAAAATAAAAAAAGATAGGCATTTTGCATTGCTTGGCATTTTTTGTCTATTGATTCTTTACCATTAGCTTAGTGCATATAGTGAAATATTGCATTTTTACTTCTGAATTGCAAAGTTGAATTTGAAAATTGCATCATTTTTAGAAGCATATCATTCATTAAAAGTTAAAGTTAGGACTTTGTGTTATTTTCATATTTACTTTTCTTGCAGAGTCATAACACCATGAGTTTCACTACCATACCTTTTTGAGTAACCACGACCATTAAAATAAACACTATAATTTAAAATTTATTAGTAACAATTTTATTTTCTAGGGTGCACAAACTAGCCTAGGATTTAGTGCCTTGGAATAGGATTTTGTGAGTAAACTTCTCCAAGGAAATTAAATCAACATATGTGTCTAAGTCAGGGAGTAGAGAAATCCATTGTATAATTGGTAAGATCAGGAGGCTCCGCTCATACCGGAGTTAATCACGAGGTCATGAGAAGTTTCTTGAAGGGATATCCCCCTGATACCTTCCTAGCATTAGAGATATTTTGGGGGATCTATTCATATCTAGGGATCTTGTTAGTTCCCTTACCTCTGTGAGAGGCGGTGATTTCAAGGTTTCATACTTTGCTACCCTGCCCATACGGTGGACCTTGTTATCCCCCACTTTTAGGGATAACTAGGAGATCATGTCTTGAGGCCCACAGGTCTTAGACATGGAGTACTAAGAGCAGGATTGACTTTAGCATGGCCCTGGAGGGCCCACCTTTTCTTTCTTCTAACATCTTTCTCTTGTTAGCAACAACAACATCCATCAACATCGGCTTGGTCCTGTGTCAGAGATGGTTCTTTCTCCATGAGGTAATTATTTCAGGAATCATGGTATGTGTCACTTTGATCATCAAAACCATTGAATGTATGCATCTGATTCCTTTTATTTCTAACAACTGATTGGATCTTACACCTTCCCACTTGACCATGTTTGGGGGGATTGACAAGGTGCCCTAGCAAACCTATATCTGTAGGTTTTGGTTTGCAACTATGGGGATTTCTAAAAATCCATTGTCCGCTCCCATCATAGCACCAATGTTTCATATTGTTTCCTGCTCACTTATCCCATTCCACTTGTTTGGGCACTGAGCTGACCTATTTTCAGGACTGCACCTTATCGCGTGGGAAGAAGGGGCTAAAGGCCCAGAAGGTAAAATCAAGCCGGTAAAAGATAAAATCCTAAAAATAAAACCTCAAGATGCTTCGCCCAGCGATCCCCGAGAAAGCAATAAAGGGATTCTCAGCAAGAAACAAGAGGGACCCGAAAAAATAATAAAACAAGACCTAACCAGAGGGTAGGGGGTCTCATCATGAGCCAGCCTATTAGGTCCATGGGTACCTAGAAGTATGACATTGCCACCAGCTAGTTACCACACCAAGGCAGTGACTCTTGGTTCCATGGCCAAGGGAAAGGGGGTTTGATCACAAGCCAACCTTCTTATTTCTGTAAAATTACTTGTGGGTAACGTTGTCACCACTGGTCACCACGCTAGGGCAATGTCCCCTTATTATCTCTTGAACAAAAAAAGGAAAAGCAATAAAAGAATAAAAGGCAAGAATGGGCTTGGAAAGAATGCATCCAGGACATGTACAACTCGCCTTCTAACAAAGGCACCCACAGGTAACATCTCTTGCATCCTTGGCCCTCATTGCACCTAGATGCTTGGACATCCCCTGACCACATCACCCACTTACATGGCTTGGATGAGGTCTCTTCTGGGAACTTTCCTTTTCCAGTGGACACTAGCCCAATAGGACACCTTGTCCTTTCCTCCAGACTTGTATTGTAGGATTGTGTAACGTCTTTGAGCTATTAACTGATGTATTAGGGATTTTATGCACATGTTTAATAATATTGATGATGAGATGTGATTGACATTTCTATGATCCTTGTGACTGATGAGCCCATGGAGGGCATAGCTTTTGATGTGCAAGACCATGCCTGATGGACATGTGCCATTTGGACCGATACACATGGGGAGATGATCAGTTCGGACCTCCATGGGGATAAAGATCCCACCAGATGGATACTGAGACCCATCAGGGGGTAGAGACATGACAAATATGGATCATGGGCTTTGCACTAGAGAAGAAGAGGACGTTCCACTAGAGGCACCCCGACAGAGCTTGACCTAGGGGGATTGGCCCTTTTTCAGTGGAACGTTGGCCTTGGAAGGCCTATGACGTCACCCATCATGACCATGACATCATCCAACATTATGGATGTCTTGGGAGGAAGACTGGGTAGTATTGGCACGTGTGGCAGGTTGGAGAAGCCCAAGGAGGGCTAACGTTTTCCTCCAGGATGCTCCATTTTCCCTAGAAGGGTCTAACATTTCCCTTAGAGGGGATTGTTATCTCTTTTTAGCTTGATTAGGGTTTTAATTTGACAATTTAATGTAAAACAGCATGATTTTAGTATTTTGGCCTTGTCGGCCTTTTACATGACCTAAAATGTAAATTTAGGTGATGATACTGTATAAATGAAGTATTTTCACCTTCATTTTTTCATCACAACACACTCACTCAAGAGTGAGGTCTTAAATTTGCGCCCTCTCTTGATTTATTGGCCGATTTAGTGAGGCGCAATTGTTGAAGGAGGATTTTCTTGGCATAATTTGGCATTTCTCTTCATGGAAGGTGTTACAACTAGGGTTTGTAATGTTTTTTCTTGGTGATATGTAAGTATTTTTCTACAAAACTTCTTGAATGAATGGTTGTATTTTTATTTCTTGCATATGTTTATAATTTTGCTGAACAAAACCCCAGGTGAAAAGCACACAAGTAGTTCCTTGTCTCATGTCCCCATTGAGAGAATTTTCAGCCATTGAATGAAGAAGGAGAGAGCCTAGTTGTTGCTACATTCTCATTCTCTCTTAATTTTTGCTAGTCGTACCTTTTATAAGCTAAGAAGAGGGAGACGCCCTAAAGCCTAAGTTTTCTACACTTTGGGCTAATTTTTCTAGGGTTTGATGGTAGAGCCCTACTGTAGCAACACTTTGCTTCATCAAACCTTCTTGTCTTGGTTTTATGCTTCATCTTCAGCTAGCCATGATTGCCATTGAGTTAAGGAAGGAGGAGAGATCACAGAGGCCTGGTTCTCCTACACCAAAGGTGAGCCTCTCTCCCCTAGGGTTTTGACTTTGAGGCCTTGCCTTGTAACACCTCAAATATTCTCCCTCTAGTCCCTAGCTTTTTTGCCTTTGCCTCCTTTAGCTCTTGCATCCTTCACTGTTGACTCCATTAACCCTAAAGCACTGATCTAAAGACCTCATGCATTGAAGTGAACTTGATCACAAACAAACTTTCAAAATATTGAATCAAGCCTAACCACTAACCCTAGCCTAAAAGTAACCTTCTAACCCTATATGTTGTCATCATCTTTAGCTATAACATCATTGGTGCAACTAGCATCTTCTTTGTGAGAAATTGAATAGTTGTTGGAAAGGAATTAATTGAATGAAGTGATTTGTCATATTGAATGCACATCATTTTTTGTATTTGTTGAAGAAGTGAATTAATTACCATTGTTATTTGCAAATGTTGACTTAAATCAGCATTAGTTATCAAGTGTATGATTAGTATCATATAGTCGTTGATTTACATGAAGTACTAACCAATTGAGCATCGTGCATATATCAGTTTCATTGTTGCTTTGTCTCAAGTAGGTGCATCTCTTTTTGGTTATAATTTATTATTGGTTGTTTAGTTGGATTATCTTCTCGGTGGTGACTTGTGGGGGGGAAAACTACTTTGTCCCGTAATCCTTTTCCTTCTCAAAACCCAGATTAACATGGGACATCTCCCCTAGGCCTTACCATCCTAAAGAGAAAGGACCATCCCATTGTAGTGGGACATCTCCCCTGGGCCTTACCTCCCTAAAGAGAAAGAACCATCCCATTGTAGTGACATTGGGTGAGATTGGTTCTTGTTACACCAATTTGACCTTCAAACCTCAAGCCTTTTATCCTTTCTACAAGTTGTGCGATAACAAACTTGACTTACGACTGATCGCCTATGCATTGATTATACAGTGGTTTATTAGTTTCTTGACTTAGGTGTCTCATAGGTTACTTGCAGGGGTTACTCTGCAGGTACCCTGGGTCAGATAAGGGTCGAACAACACACAGCCTTTATGGAGGATTACCTCTCCGGGGGGATCTGAACGACTGGTTGCTAAGCCCACAAGGGCCCTTATAACTGATTATGCTACCTTCTATCTTTATCAGGGAGTCTCAGGCCCCTCTTGGGCGAGACATGCCTTCTTTAGGGAGGGAGACCACTCAACCACTTTACCCCATTTGCATGTATATTGGTCGTTTGAATTTTGGTGTGCTATTTGATTACTAGTTGGCCTTAGGATATTTTTTTTTTAGAGTCTTAAGTCATCGTGGAGTCAAACCATCCACCCCATTGGTCCCGTCATTTGTTACAGTTACCACCATATTTTCAGTCTTTGCTTTCTAAAAGACGTAGAGTTATTATACGTGGTACACACACATCCACCATTCGGACTTGTGATTCTACAAGGATCAGTACTGACCCTAGTCTTCATAATTCTGGGAGCCCTTCGACTCCCATACCCACTATAGTTAATGGCACCCCTTAGACTCCTACAACCTCCATGGTTGTAGTGCTAGAGGTACCTATCATTACTATGGCCCAACCTATAGTAAATGCTCAAGCTACTACCTCGAACCCCTTTGGGTCTCTTGGCCACTCACCGGGCTACAATGTTCAGTCCATCCATATGGATTCTAGTCCCTTTTATTATGGTATGCCTAACTTCACTTCGCAGTTTTCAAAATCCATCCCAGTTGTTGGCCCTAATGATAGCATTGGGCTTGGGGGCAGTACACCTCCGTACACTCCTTTTTCATTTGGTGGATCTCAAATCCATCAAATGACTCCTAATATTGGAGGTATCCTTGCTTTTAACCTTGGATCCAATCCTCTTACTTCTGGGTAGAATAGTCAACCTAGAGGACAAGCTTCAGCTCAATTTCTGTCCTAAAACCCTGCCTCCTTGGCGTGGAGTCTGACCAATACATTTGGCATGACGAATCTACCTCTATCCTTCAGATTCCAACCCAGAGGAGGTTAGTTTCACACTTTGGGCAACCTCCAATCTGGATCTAATCCGGCTGGGGGCAATTTCTATAACCCTCAACAGAAAATTCCAGTTGGAATGATGCCCAACCAACCTTATATGAATCATCCCAGAGGAGGGACTTATAATGTCGGACAAGGCCATGGTGTGTACCAAAACCCTGGATGGCCTGCAAATTTGCAAGCGCAATCTTTCCCGAGAGGTTTGGGCCAGATGTTGCAACCCTGTCTTCCTTTTCTGGCCATGCTTAATCTGCCATATTTGTCTAAGTTAATGAATGAAACTATGAGTCATGATCCTACATGGGCCCCCGTCCCCACCAAACTACCTTCGGACATCCCGACGTTAGAGGGTAAGAATGGAGAGGATCCTGGTGATCACGTCACTACCTTTCACCTTTGGTGCTCATGGAACTCCTTTAATGACAATTCTATTCGTTTGAGATTATTTCAACGCACCCTTATCGGAGTTGCTATGAAATGGTATATTGAGCTACCTAGGGGGGCATATGGGACTTTTAGTCAGTTGGTGATGGTATTTCTTAACCACTTCCAGTTGCCCATTCATTATGATGTTGTCTTAGAATTGTTGTCAACTTTATGCCAGGATACCACCACTCATATCTCAAACCATATCTAGGAGTGGCGTAGATGGAAGAGGTTGATTAAGACCCCTATACCCCCAGACTTTCTTTTAGAATGGTATATTAAATATTTACATGCTCCTGTCTCGAAGGATGTTGCTAGTTCTGGGATTACCACTAAGGAAGAAGCAATCTTTAGGGCCCAGTAGTTAGACTTGATATATGCTTAGTCTGGGATGTTATACCACCTTCTTCCTGATGCATCGCAGTCTACTTACGAACCTAGTAAAAATCCCAGACCTCGTGCCAATGGAATTGTAGTTTCCTCCAATGTAAAGTCCGCAAACTCGGTGACAAACCAGTTGAAAGAGTTGTATTTAAGTCAATCTACAGGAGGGACATCTTCGTCTATGTCTTTCAACCCCACTCAGTCGAAGGATGTAGACTCTTTGCAATCGTCAGCCAACCCGAATGGTAACCAACAACCAAGAGGGAATAAGAAGAAAGGATGTAATAACCGTAAAAGTGGGAAAAATGGTAATAAACCCAAGGACAATAATAATAATGAGAAGACAGGTAGTAATGCTAGAGAGGGAAAACGATAAATATGTAAGGTGAAGTTTCCCTGTAAGCTTTGCACAAATGATCACCTTACCCATTTATCCCCCAAACTTGCAGAAGCTATGAGGATATTAGCTCAATCACCCGTTGTGATGATGAATCCATTCCCACATAATCATCACTTAGCCTCGATATCCTCAAACGTCGAAAATGCAGCTAGTGGAGGTCAAAACCAGCAGTCGCAAGATGGAAACCATTTATGTATCAATATGGTCGATGTGAAAGTTAATGTAGCCACTCGATCTCGAGGCTATAGTTCTAAACAAACTATTCCTGGTCTAGAATATCCTCCTCCTCCTCCTTCGGAGATGACTTTAAATATTGAGAAACTGGAGCCACTGCCTCGTATTTCGAAAGGATTACTCAAGCACTCTACCCATAATCCAAATGCTAGAGCCGCCCAGAACTACTCTATTGTTGAGGACCTGGGTCAAACCCCTTGTGCAATGTTGTCTTTGGAGGTACTCTAGATGTGTCCTTCATAAAGGAATGCCTTACTCTCAGTATTAGGAGCTCTAGAACCCAGTGGATCAAAGGTTATCAAGTTTATTGTCACAGATGTTAAGCCTCGCTTGCCTTACCATGTGGCTTTCCAAATCCACATGGAGTACTGAAAGTATACCATCAAATGTGTGGTAGTTTATTAAGGCGTTGCTACGTGTGTGATGTCCATGGTCTGTTGGAAATCTCTCGGTTCTCCGGCTCTTTCCAAGTCATCGAACATGTTGACTGCCTTTGACAGTCATTCCTTCCGCCCTCACGGTATTCTCCCTGCCTTTCTGGTCTAGTTAGGTGGGAAGATGGTAGAGGTGGAAGTAGAGGTAGTTGATGCGCCTCTTGATTATAACCTGTTACTAGATCTCAATTGGACTTATGCTATGATCGTCGTCATGTCGTCCGTCTTCTGTACTTTTTTTTTTCCTCATGAAGGGAATATTGTGACGATTGATCAATTATCCTTTGCGTGCTCTAGTATTAATGCATTTCTTGGACCGTCGATCCCTGTTATTGACAATTCTCAGTTGGAAACTAAGAATATCGGTGTCGGAATGTATTCTTCCCTTATGGGTACTTTCGACTTCTCAGCACCGAGCCATCACGTTTATTCCATGTCCAGTAGGCCCATCTCGACAGGTAGGTCGATTCCTTTCCGCACTTCTTATTTTAGTGACCCGTGGACCCTACCTTCCCCGACTTCATCTTGTGAAGGTTAGTCACATGTTGGGATTTCCATGCTACTATCGGCAATAGAGATTGTGTATCAATTTGTTCTCGACTCTTCTATCGATCCCGATCGTGTTCCCTCGCAGATGGACGAGGATGATCTCTTGTTTAGGTCCGTGTGGGCCACTTTGTTGTCTTTTTCACATGATTGCCTCAATGGGACTTTTCCTTCGAACGAAGTCATCATCGAAGACATGAATAGTTCCGACAAACCTTGGGATTATATGCATCATCGCTCTTATTTTCTCCTAGATATTGAAAGAATCGAACAAGATGACTTTCGATCTACTTTGTGTGAGATAGTCAGTCACGTCGTAGTTCCTCTTGATACGCATGACATTTATGTCGAAGGAAATATGGCGAGCATTTATCCTACTGTCACGATCGACATCTCTCGTACCCATGGAAAGGTTGAAAATGTAAATATCGGTCCAGATTGTTTGCCAGAATAAATCATGATCTACACCAAACTCTTCAAAGAATTATGAGATGTATTTGCTTGGTCATATGAAGCGATTCCAAGAATCGACCCTCGTATTGTCGAACATGAGATTAGAACTTATCCAAATGATAAACCTGTTCGGAAATGTCTTAGAGCTATCAACCCTCAAAAGGCCCCTGCTATTAAGGAAGAGGTGGAGAAGCTACTTAGTGTTGGCTTCATCTACCCGGTTCCTTTGACCGAATGGGTATCCAACCCCATTCCTATAGATAAGAAGCAAGGAACCATCCGTGTATGTATGGATTTCCATGACCTGAACAAGGCCTATCCGAAAGACAACTTACTAAAGTCCAGATATAAAAATACAAATTTTTCCACTTGTACGCATCTTGCACCCTGTTAGCACTCTGTAAATTTTGTCCGGATGAATAGACAAATGACAGAGGTAACTATTTCAACCAGCTTTAGAGATGAGGCACTAGACTACTCAAATCAAAGAGGGCTCTCTCATGTCACTTGATATAGCTATGGAAATCGGTGGCTAGATTTGGGTTGTGTTGGGGGTTTTTAATAAAATAACTGGAGAAATGAAGATGACATTTGGGATATGGAGTCTGGAATGAACAATGCATTGTCAGAACATGAGAACTGTTAAGAGGAACAAGCTAAATGAGGCAATGAGTCTGAGTTTATATTTGAAAATTAGAATAGAATCATAAGAAAAAGAAACACGTAACTACATCAGAGCATTACAGGAATGAATTCTGAATTGGTTAAGAAGAGATAAACATAGTCTAAATTACTAATCCAAGAGAATCAAATAATGAATTTTGGGCCTCTACTTCTCCAATTTAGACAGATGAAAGTGAAAAATGAAATATAGGATAACATGAATCACATACTATAAAAGAACACAAGACTCATATCACCACTAGTTAGAACATTTTCGTAAACAGTCCAAAATCTGCCTTTGCATTTATATATCCATTCTAGCCCCAAAAATTTACAAAGTCTTCTTGCACAAAGGGTAGGCTCCTCTTTTCTCCATGATTTTCATATCCTCGAGATAACATATATATAGAGGAATCACTCGTGGAATTCAAAACGTTGATACTTCCCTATAATTCTAAAATTAGAGATAAGTTACAAAAAATGAATGATTTGTAATAACAGTTATCCTATTTTAAAGAGATCGTTAGGAATAGGTCTGTCATATATGGGCCCCTTTCTTCAACCTCCATTTGTCCAAAATATGTTAGGATGTACTTATTCCCACCTGAGAATTCATTTCATCTTAGCGATCTCCTCCTTTAGAGTGTCCAACCAGACCGGTTGATTCTCCCCAATGATTTCAGTCGTTTCAGCTATGGTTTCTATCTTCTGTTGTTTTCTCTATTTCTTTTTCACGGCTCGTTTGTTGATGATTAGGTCCCTCATGATGGGATTTATCTTGACTTATAATTATGGGTCTATAGAAGGTTCCGTATGGAATTTGGTTGCTAGTATACGTGCAATCGCCCTTTCCTTCTTACTCATAGATAAATCTGCCCTGTTACTTGAATGACATGTTTCAATAGATATGGCTTGATTGACTTTGTCCATGTATCCCACTTTCATGGACACTAAGATGTTCCTACAAAAATCAGAGATTCGACCAATTTGGATATTACTCTGCTTATGGATGAGATGATTCCCCCATACTTGAGAATCAGTAGTTATAGAGTTCCAATCATGAATCACTAATAGAATCACTTGCAGGTACGTTGGTTTACCATGCTCGGCCAATCCATTTCAAATGATTATCTTTTGAGTTCGTTATCTGGCAGTGTTCACCTGACATCATATGGTTTTGAAGTACCAAACGAATGACGCGAGGTGATTTTGACTAGCCGTCACCTCCCCCACAAGTGGTTAATTTGCCACATTAGACCACATGATATCGAGGCTATGGGAAAAATGGTTTCAGGCAAACTTCCTTTCGCCCCGATATACTTCAACGAGCACCACGCGTCCACTACTAAAACCATCATGGTTTTCCCTAGTCTGCCTTCACACAATTAAGTTCCATGCTAGTTCACCGCCCGATATGGGCCTCAACCATTGATCTGGGCTACTACAAGATCAATGGTCCGTAGGACTATTTCCTTCACGCTTCTGCTATATTTATTCACCTACCTCCATATATGTCTCGAAATTTCAAATCACGCCATGTCTCTACATCGCTTTAGTCCTTCACTAAATTTGAAACACAGATCTCGAGCATAATTACTATGGTGATAACACACCCTATATAACAAGCGTATACGCAGGCTACTCCACTATAGCCCGCATACATTGGGATTTGTGCCAGAAAGTCAAAATTAAATGTCGGGTTTCCATGTCATGATAGGATATCTTTGATCCTTGGCCTTCCATATACTGGAAACATTTCGACTCGGCCCTTCAGTTTCATTTTGAAGGCTATAAAGAAGCCAATTCTGTGTTGTGGAAAAAGAGAAAGAATTCAACTTTGAGAGCAAAGTTACTTTGGAGAAATTGTTTACTTTATATTGACTCTGCATCCCTTTGTCCTTTAAGTCTGAACACAGTTTTTATCCCCAAGATCTTCCCTTATTGATGGAGAACCTCATTATCTCCCTTATATGAGCTTGCCTTTGGTCGAGGATCAAAGTGGTGGAGGCCCAACTGGAAGGAACTTAGTTTCTCGGTTCTGAACTGTGCCGAAACAAAAGTCTGTATATATAGCTTTAGGTCAAACTGCTCAACGGTGGATATCATCGAACATATGGACAAGGTAGTACTCTTTCTTATCTCCCTTGCACATTGGTTTTTATATCATATTGTTGGAATAGAGTTGATTTCTGCAGTCATTTCCGTCTGTTGTGGTTCACCCTAGCCATAGAGAGATTTTCCTTGTAACAACAAGAGGGGGGATTCTTCAGTTTGACACTTAGTTAGGATTCAATCATTAACTTAATAAATTTAAAATCATTAATCCACATTAACCATTGGGGCTTTTCACTTTGGCACTTACATCATCTTATGGTTTACATTAGAATCTTGCAAGCTCTCACATTCTCATTTGCATTTCCATGCTAGTTTATTTGAATGTTGTGGATAATTAACTAAGTGGTTTTAGTTATGCCCTTGCCCTTGGAGGCCTTGTTCAAGAATTTCATTTTTTGTTTAAGTTGTGTGTTGATATATTGGATCAGCCCTCCTTGAAGTTGCACATCCTTTGGAGGCATTTCATTGTGGGGTTTTGAGTATTGTGTGTTTTCTATTGAAAGCAGTCACATAGAGTGTGCATCCTTTCGAGGCACTCTATTGTTGAGCATGAAGGCTTGATTTGTTGGTTATGTCTTCTTTTTGAACATCCTCATTTCCTGCACAAATCAAACAACTTAGTTAGTCATTGTATCTTTCATGTATCTTGT
>SNQJ01S0040046.1:0-17230 GCA_010110895.2 Picea sitchensis
GCATTTTCTAGAACAGATGCATTTATTTAGATTTGTATAGGTTAACCTTTTATCTTTGCCCATATCAAAAGTTCTATTCTCCAAATAAGGGCAACATGATGATACATAAACATACAATTGTTGTGCCAGTTAGATTTTAAGTGATCAATGTCAAGAATTATCTCACATTGCCCACCATATGCTCATGCATATCAAAAACATATTCAGTAACAACATAAAAAAAACTCAACCCTTTCATTAGATGTGCATTCAGCATAAGCCAAATAAATTGCTCAAAATTTTAGCTTATTTGAACAAAGGATCTAAAAATTGGACAACAACATGATTAGAATGTGCAAAATTATATTAAACAAAGTAAATAAATAGAGTAGAGATACATATATCAACATGAAACAAAACGATTTCTCATGCGTGAATCGGTGCTTTACTCATATGTAAAAGCAATATATCACCGTGCAAAAATGATATGGTTTATCAAAATTGAACTATTTAAAGGAAGTATAATTATCAAAAGAAATCTGATTGGGAACTTATAGTTCTCGTAATTCAAAGGCAATGAGAAAGAAGTTTACTCTATTTTTCTTCTTAGAAATAACATAAAACAATTTAGTGCAAAATAAGAAGCTACAAAAATCAAATTGAATAACACAGTTCAAATAAAAGTTACAAAGTTACAACTTGAAAATGAAATGAAATCTGTCCAATGTTTTCTAATATGGATAGATCACCATGAACACAAACAATGCCATAGGTTCTTCCTAAGAACCGAAAGGAAATCAACGAAAAAAATATCCATATGCAGGTGAAATGACATAACGACTTTGATACGCTACTAAAAAATAAGAAACCATATACGACAAATGTTTGCTATAAGCTAAGTTGTTGGCTACTAACCTATTGGAGAAGAAAGGGGGAAGCAGAGCTAGGGTTTATTCAAGTCATTTGGAAAGACAACATATATTTTTATTTCTGTAATTCTGGTTTTTAAGTTGCTTGTGCCTTTAGGATTACCTCTACTATCAATGTTTAATTTTATTCAATTATAGCATTTGTTAAGGAGAAAACGTTTTGAACGTATTTCCAAAAGGATTTCTTTGATGTAAACAATTATTGTTTATGTGGTTTAGGAGAGTTAATAAATAAACTTATTTAAAGTTCCTTTTTTTATAACATGTTTTTATATGTACATATAAAAAAACATTTTTTTAAATTCTTTATGAATGTGTCATTTTACTTAAAACTTTATATTTTAAAACATTTAAAAGAGAAATTCACTTAAAAACAATATAGTATCAAAAGCCATAAAACTAATGGAAAGCATTATCTTCATTATTTAAACACAATAACTAACCATTTTAAATAGTGCTACAAATTATCATTAAAACAATGCCATAAAATTACTTATTTCTACTTTTTGTTGAAGGGGAATATTTGAGCTTACCCTATGAGAAAAACAATTTTACTTAATTTTTTATACATTTGTGGGTTGTTAAGATTTTGAAAACTAACAACAATGGGTGAGCAGGGACATAACTATATACCCACATGAATATGATTAAGAAACTAGGTTTGCTTATAATAATTTGTTGACTATTTGATAAAGTAATCAATATTCACTATAAATAAAAACATGGTTTCCTCATTGGAACAATCCCAAGTAAGACCTCACATCCCTATAATGTTGGTATTCAATAATAAATAATTTTTTTGACAAAACCCTTTGTTTTATTGGCTTGATGTTGTTTTTTCAGATGTATTTCTTGGGGATTTTCAACTGAATCCATATAATAGTTGAATCCATATAATTGTTCTCCAGTAAAATTCAAACACATAAGTCATATAGAATGTAGTGAGAATCAGACTTAATTTTCTTATATTAAACTAATACACAACCCAACTCTTCAACAATATTACATAATAATAATGAATTGAGAGTACAACCACACAAGTACCAATGCAAGTTAATAAATGCAAAAGATATACTCTGAAAAGCTTTAAGGTAATATATGATTTATAATTTGAATGAATCCAAAAGCGAGCTTCACATGGACTTGTAAAGGGGAACATTAGTGCTCATAATAACATGTTTATATGGAATCAAGGCATAAAGAGACTCTATTAACCTCAAGATTCAAGGCTAGTTTTCTCCAGAATTTCATATAAAACAGGGGAACATTCGTGCTCATAATAACATGTTTATATGGAATCGAGGCATAAAGAGACTCTATTAGCCTCAAGATTCAAGGCTTGTTTTCTCCAGAATTTCTTATAAAGTTTTAGTAAGAGTTGAGATTAAGGCTGCAACGAGACATTCTAAAATCCAGCTTTCAACTAAATTTCTAAGAGCGCATAAGAGACATTCTAAAATCCAGCTTGCTTTCAACTAAATTTTTGGAATGAGAATAAACAATATGTTTATATTTTTATTTTTCTTCAAAATTATTTAATAATTAATAGCTTTATTTAATAATTAATAGCTTGGTACAACTGGGTGTTGATGCAATGAATATAGGATTTTGGGATTTATGACAAGTGGATGGTTTACCACAGGATATCAGCTATCAATTCTTGTGAGCAAAACGTGTGCAATGAATTAGAAATCAGATATCATGGCTAGTGGCCCTACTTTTTGCATTATTGAGTTATACAATTTTTGTTTTGTAATGTAGTTGTTTGTAAATGTCCTTTCCCACAACCACTCACCCTCCACTCCTGAGCTTTAAGACGGGAATGTCTCCCTTACCTCTCTTTTTTTGGAAAATACATGTATTTTTGTTTGTAAATGTCTTTTCTCACAACTACTAACCCTCCACTCCTAAGCTTTAAGATGGGAATGTCTCCCCTACTTCTCTTTTTAGTAAATACATGTACTTATGGTTTAATGGAGAACTACTCCCTTAAGCTTGCTTTGTTGTAATTTTCTATTCAAACATTTAGATCTTGAAGACCACTGGGTAATTGATCTTTTCTTCACCTTTGTACTGTAATTTATTACAAACTTGCTCTCCATTTTCAAACATTGTTGAAACTTTCTATTCATATTCAACTTGCAGTTGCTCCCTTTTGATGTTTGCATGTAGGCCTTGCTCCTTTCTAATAACCAAATTCAGTAACAGTAATACGCTACTGTGAAAATATGGGTGCATAAAAACAATGTTGTTACATTTAAGGAGCTTTGTTAGTGGAAATCAAACTTATTACAAAGTAAGAAACCTATACTATTATAAGAACAATTTTATTATGTATGCATAAATTGCCAAATAAAAACTCTCAACACTTGAAATAGCTTGCAGTTTTCCAAGAAATACAGTCTACATGTTTTTCTCTTATTTCAAACTTAACTTTGTTTCAACATTGCCTCATCCATATTAACCATATACACATCACAATGATTTGTTAATTAAGACAATGGATGAAAATAAGGTAGATATCATTTCAGTGTTTGGAGCTTATGGATTAAATTTGCAGTTACGTTATTAGGAAGTCATATGCGCGACATCCACTCATTTTGAAAAAGGTATATTATATTGCATAAATAAATAAGATAGAACATTACCTCATAGGAGTCTTAGGTGTGTAATAAGCATGCAGTTACATTTAAGCCCTGCTTTGCCAATTGAAATCAAATGCTTTACAAAACAATAAAACTGTGAAAAATTGATTACATATGCATAGATTGCCAAGAAGTCTTCAAAATTTGAAGCAGCTTGCAGTTTTCTAGGAAATGTTTACATATTTTTCTTTTATTTTAACATTACTTGTTTCAAATTTGCCTCATCCATCTTAACCATATACACATCACAATGGTTTTCTAATAAGATATTTGGTCAAAACAAGGTAGTATCATTTTTTAGTATTTGGAACAGACAGATTCAATTTGCAGTTTCTCTATTAGCATGGGAGACCTCCAGACGATACACATTCACTCATTTGAAAATATTTCAATATATTAAAACATAAACAATATGGGATATTACCTCAATAGGAGAATCAAAGGCATGCTTCTGTAGTAACGGAAGGAAATAGACTTTGAAAAACATTTGGTTGAAGAGAAAAAATCTCAACTACAACATTTTATGAAGAAATATGAGGTCATTTATTTCACTTTCTTCAAGACATGAACCAATGATATATTAAAACTTTTCAATAACACCATCCATGGAAAATTATTCATACATTTGAGATAGCAATGGTATGTCCCTGTATCCCAAATGTTTTCTATGGAGACACAAGTTTCTGTGAATGCAATTATTGGCACATTGAGAGGGGAAATGATGATTAGAAATCCCTTTTCCTCTCTGGCCCTTTTCACCATCATAAGATTACTTGTCAAAACTCCTTTCTTTTAAAAATAATTGGAAACTTTAAATTTATCAAAAATTGAAATAAGTTCAAGGACATTTCAAAATTATTTTTGAATGAGATAATATCAAATGAATGCCATCACATAAATTCGAATTGTCTACACTTATTTAAACAAGGCAGACCTGAAATAACTGTGTGCACATGAAAACAACATCAAAGAGTATTCCCTAGGCAGAAAGAACAATTGTAAACTCAAAAAATAGAAATATGAACCCCATAATTGTGGATCGATACAGAAAATAGTCTTGTTAGAAGGGCCTATAGAATGAATTTACTACAACTATCCATATCTAAAAAATTTACTGCTATTTATGTAATTATAATGCCTTGTGGAAAAATACATAAAAACTCAAAAAATGAAAACTAGACCATAATTGTGGATCGTCTGGAAAGGAAATAGTCTTGTTAGAAGGGCCTATAGAATGAATTTACTACAACTATCCATATCTAAAAATTTACTGCTATTTTCTGTAATTCTAATGCCTTGGCAGGTCAAAGGGACTTATTTTATTCTTCTTTGATATCTTCTTCAGACACATTATCCCATCCATCCAAGAAATTAGAGAAGACACATTAAACAAAATAGGTGAACCGTGAAAGGAAATTAGGGAACACACATTGAACAAAATAAAAAATAGAAATATGAACCCCATAATTGTGGATCGATACAGAAAATAGTCTTGTTAGAAGGGCCTATAGAATGAATTTACTACAACTATCCATATCTAAAAATTTACTGCTATTTTCTGTAATTCTAATGCTTACTTGACAGTCCAAAAGGGGACTTATTTTTATTCTTCTTTGATGTCTTCTTCACTGGACACATTATCCATCCATCCAAGAAATTAGAGAAGACACATTAAACAAAATAGGTGAACCGTGAAAGGAAATTAGGGAACACACATTGAACAAAATGGGTGACAACATGAATAGTATATCTTGAAACCAAGTTAAAATTGTATATCAAATTACAGGAAAGGGTTTTCCAGAAGAAATTATCGCGATGAGGGATTGGTACCAAATTTACACCCTATTTATCCATACATTATGATAGTGCATTTGTTCACACTCTTCACTATTTCCAGTCAACCTTCATTGTAGGTAAGGTAAGACAGCTGCAGAGCCTCTCGATTCCTTATTTGAGGGTGCCCATGGAAAAATATGTCTAAATCATTGCCAGTACCATGAAATTAAGGTGAAACACCTGAATCGTTTCCATTACTATAAAATGGTGGTGAAATACCTGAATCGTTTCCATTACTAGAAAATGGGGGCAAAATACCTTTGAATCATTGCCATTACCAGAAAATCTAGGCGAATGGGAGGATCTAGGCAGAATTTTAAGGGGGGCGAAAATGGATTTCCATGCTCTTTGCTCAACAAATATCTGTGGGCTAAGGGTTTTGTATATAATTTTTTGAAAATAAATTTGGGGCTATATAAACCCAAACCCCTCAAACCCCTCTATGTAAATAATTCGCCTAACCAAAATTCCAAACCCCCTAATTTCATCCATCGACGAAATTTCATCCCTAAAAATTTTTATGGATACATTTAAGAATGGTGTTAAAATTTTTAAGAGAGCACACATCGATTGTCAAGCTAAGTAAGTGCACATTTTATCAAAATAATATTTACTACTTGGGGCATATTATTTCAGTAGATGGGATAGAATTTGATCTCAATAATATAGAGGCAATTAAAGGATGGTCAACACCAAGAAATGTGACAGAGGTCATATCATTCATGGGTCTTGTTGGTTATTACCGAATATTCATAAAAGGATTTTCAAATATTTCAATCCCAATCACTTCTTTACAAAAGAAGGGAGTGGAATTTGAATGGACTTTCGAGTATGAAGAGATATTTCAACAGCTGAAAGACATTTAGACAAGTGCATTAGTATTGAAGATTGCATATCTGGATGAAGATTTTGCAGTGTGCATTAACGTTTGCAAGGAAGGGCTCAGTTGATTCCTCACTTAAAAGGATCATGTGGTGTGCTACGAGTCCCGAAAATTAAAAGAGCATGAGAGGAATTATGCTACACATGACTTATAATTAGTAGTCATTGTTAATAGGCTAAAAATGTTGAGACATTATCTTATGGGGAGATAATTTAAGCTAAGAATAGACCATTGTAGTCTGAAACATTTGTATGGACATCCCATGTTGAATGCCAGAGAACCTAGATGGTTTGAATTTATTAGTGAATATTACTTCGAAATTGAACATATCAAAGACAAAGAAAATCAGGTGGTCGATGCACTTGGTAGAAGAGTACATGAAATGTGTATGGCGACGATCAACATGTAGAGCATAGATTTAAAAAACAAAATTTTAGAGGTTGCAAATTCATATCAGCACTATTTGAAAATAAAAGAAACATTATATCAAGGTAATTTTCAATAGAAATTTAATTATTATGAGATGAAAGAGGATGGAATCCTCATGTACAAGGGCAAGGTATATGTGTCAAATTCAAGAGATCTGAAAAGTACAGTGCTCAAAGAAATTTACAATGTGTTATATGTTGGACACCCAAGATATCGAAAATCGATTAAAGTTGTAAGAAGCCAATACTTTTGGCCAAGAATGAAGAAAGAAGTGGTTGATTATATGGCTAGGTGTCTAGATTTCCAGAAAGTGAAAACGGAGCATAGATATCTAGCTAGATAGTTACATCCATTACCCATTTCAGAATGGAAGTGGGAAGTAGTTATGATGGATTTTATTACAAATTTTACCAGAACAGTGAAGCAGCACGATTCAATCATGGTAGTCGTGGAAAAATTGACTAAGACTACACATTTTATTCTTGTGAAGACTACACACAAGGAAACAAATATTGGATATATCTACATGAGAAAAGTTGTTAGGATACATGGAGTTCCTAAGACAATAGTTTCAGGCAGAGATACCAAATTTACATCCAATTTTTAGAAGTGTTTGTTCAAAATCTTTGGCACAAATTTAAATCTCCGTACAACATATCATACATGATAATATGGGAAAATATAGAGGACCAACAAAATAAGTGAATACATGCTCAAAATGTATGTGATGGACCAATCATCAAAATGGGAAGATTATATCCACTTAGTGGAATTTTCTTACAATAATGGGTATCAATCTTCATTAAAAATGAGTCCATTTGAAGCATTGTATGGTAGGAAGTGTAACACACAAGTGAGTTGGGATAACCCAACAGACAAAATTGTCATTGGGTTGTATTTGTTGAAGGAAATGGAAGAACAGATGACAAAGATTAGGAAAAATTCAAAAGCTTCCCAGGACAAGAAAAAACGTTATGTAGACAATAACAAGGTTTTCAAAGATTTTAAAGGGGCGAACATGTATTTTTAAAAGTGAAAGAAAAAATAATTTCTCTAAGATTGAGTTGTTTCCCAAAGTTGGTAGCAGTATATTGTGGGTATTTTTAGATATTAGAAAAGATAGGGTCAGTTGCATATATGTTAGCATTTTCTACATCCATGAAAGTGCATAATTTATTTCATGGGTCATTCTTAAACAAATATGTGCATGACTCTAACCACATAGTTGATTGGATTGTGATACAAGTGGAGCACAAAGGGGATTTTTGGGTGGAACTATTACGCATCTTGGACCAAAAATTCAAAGTGTTTAGGAACAAATTCATAGGCCTGGTAAAGGTTCAATGGGCATGCTATGGTCCTAAAAATGCAACATGGGAGCATGAAGAAACTATCAGGGAAGAATACCTGCAATTTTTTGTCAATTTTGAAGAAAACAAAAGCTAAAAATGAAAGACTCCATTTTGGCTAGCTAGAGTTTCGGAACCACATCTCAAAATCCATGGTCACCTGTGTTAATTAGCCCTGATAAAAGAATGGTTCAACCTAATGGAATGAAAGTAGTGCTAGAATGGAGTGTCTAAGAGGGTTCCAAGGGGGGGATTATTGATAGTAAATCAAACCCACTTTCTTTAATTTTATTATCATTGTGTATAAACCTTCTATTTTTGTTGTTGAGTGTTCTAAAAGTCAATCTTTGAATGCATGTAAGAGGGTGGGTGTGAGAATTCGCATCCCATAATTATTGGGGAGCATGGATGCAGAGTACAATTAGTTTGGGGATGAGTGCGAGTCAACTTGCTTGAGGAAAAGAGAGGAAATTTGTATGGGAAAAAGAAGGTAGTTTGGATAGTCATGTTTTTGCATGAGCAGGAGGAGAACAAGAAAAGAAGAGCACTAGAACTTGAGCAACCATGAAGAGCGATTTCTGGAGCATTTTTGGAGCTAAAGACTAAAGAGGCAAGTCATCAAGATTGAAGGAGAACCATGTTATCAAGCTTGAAGAGTGAACTCCTAGGTGAGTTGCACTGTAATAACAAGTTATTGTTGTTGTTTTACTAGTAGTTTTCCTAGCAGTGAGTTCCCTTGAGTTCCCAGTAGTGAGATTCTTGGTTACCTATGCTAGAGAGACCCTGATAAATGAATGGGACGCTCGATGGACTAATATCAATGAAGAGGTACATTTCTTGGGTTGGGAAAGTCAAGAGGAAGAGAGCCCGTGGAAATCGGGATAGTTGTAGGAAAATACTAGTGGGTTGTGGGATATCTGCATTGTAAATGGACTGTGAGAGACACCATCTTTTGTGGATTCCTAGCTCCAGCTCAGGGGTGACTTGTTGTTGAGATCTAGAATAGTAAGTCTATGGTTTTTTGGAACATTTGTCTCAAGCAGCTAGTTGTACAATTGTTTTAAAAATATAAGTATGTATCTATTTTTCTGATTTCTTTATGAATTAATTGTTGTGCATTTTTAATCTATGTATGAGAATGAATTATATGTTGTTGTGATAAATTTATTAGTTGCATTCATATTTATTTAGCATATTGTAGATGAATTTAATTAGTGGTAGCCAAATGGTTAAATCTGCATGTATTCTTGTAGCCGGTAAGCTACATGATTAGTTAACATAAAATTTCAAATTTATGGGAATTTTTGCATGGTAATATTCCTCGGTTAAGTCATAGGATGTTACAATGGTGTTGGTTTTACTCTCTTACTTATTCTTGGGCTGACCTAGGTTCAGATCTTAAAAGGTTTCCAACAAAACCCTCAAAAAATATCGGTCATCCTGGTAAACCAGAAGGCAACGTTGCGCACAGGGTGCACAACACAGTCTCACTCGAGATAGCTTTTATGGGTGACTACAATACTCAAGTGTTTGCAGTCTAGGAATGAGTGGGGATATGGGATTGTGTTCTTTCTTCCTTATTCATTTTCTTTGTTAATTATTCAATTACTTCTATGTTGTATTCATCTCTAAACCTATGCATGCATGCTAATATAGCTACTTCAACCATTCATTCATAAGATAATGATCAACATAAAGTAAACATTCATTAACAATCACATAGGACACAAGGGTTATCATGGTTCAACCCCTCCAGGGGCTACGTCCACAAAAATATGGCTTCTCTTATGTTTTATTTATCCTGCTGCAAAATATTGCGCTACGCACATTACATCTTCAATAATATAATCAAGATTAATGATAAGAGCCATCTGTGAGGCTGACTTGATCACACCAGGATCCTCAGCCTATGACCTAACCCCCAAGAACTACCTTACTCAACTCTTCTACAAGACTTATTATCCTCAACAGCTTACAAAATTCATAATAATAAACTCTCTATGTTATTATCTTAACTGACCTCTTGTATATATCTCCCTATCTCACATCCCCTTCACCTAGACCTCCTAGGTCCTTATTTATACTACTTTTTTGGGCTTATAGCCATTACAATATTGTCAAAAACCATAACCCTATCAGGGTTAGGCTTGTCTACATGTGTGTCACGTTTCTTTTCCTTCTACATGTTGTTTTTCCTTCTTTTTCAGCATGTTGCTTTCTTTCCACATGTTGCATGCGCTCCAAAATTAGCTCTTCCTTTCCAAAAATAGGTCTTTCCCAAAATAGATCTTTTCTCCAAAAATAGGTCTGTGCCCAAAATAAACTTCCTTATCAACATAGGCATGCGCCCAATACCAAGTATATACTTCTTCATTGTATTCATCCTTGATGGCCTACATAATATACCTTTCCTGCCTTGCAATGTTGAGCTCTTGAATATATTTCTTGTGAGTATTTTGCATTTCAACTTTGAACTCTTGAAATGTTATCTTGATGGCTTCCATGATTCGAGAGAGAATATCTGTTGGAAGTACAACATATAAGATACCAAAATAAATATCTTAAAATTGTCTATCCAATGGCACTAGTTTGGTAGCAATATGAGCATCATGTGAAAAGTAATGAGCTCTACAGTCCCGTCATCGTCACAAAGACCCTAAAAAATGATTGATTTTGAATCAGTGATATATTCACGTCCAAAGCTCCGATTTGGATGATTGTTTTTTTGAAATAGACTATTTTTTTAAAAGGAACTTATATATATAATATGTTTTGGAAAATTTGGCCCCAGGTACTACAAAATCGGAAAAATTGTGCAGTCATCCGCGGAAAAACCCTGAAAATTAGCAAATTTTAAAATGATGATAACTTCACTTCCTGGCCTTCGATTTGGACAATTTATTTTAAATTGGTTTTTTTTTCTGAGAGGAGCTCATATATACAACCATTTTTATACAAATTATGCACCAAAAACTATAGGTTTTTGTCCAAAGTGTCGCAACCTGGTTTTTCTTCAAACAATCTGCAAAATGAATTTGCCCCCTTTTGTGGCCAAAGAAAGTGATCTAATACCAATTGTTAAGTACCAAATACTGAATACATAAATACCACAATAAATCCATAGATAAATATAGAAGAAACACACTTTATTACAAGAAAACCCTTGAGGTAGGGAAACACCATACAATGGATCATATTATGGAAGGGATCATATATTGTTCACTTGCCTCTTTTGAGGGGTCAACCTCCTAATGAGCTTCAGATCCAAATACAATACTTCTCTTGACATCACATTACATTTATTGAACCCCTTTATATAGTGCTAACAACCACGTAAGATCATTCTAAAGGAGGAACTTTCTAGAAGTAGAACCTTCTAGTAAGTCCTCTTACATTTAGTATGTTTATACTAATATATCTAACTACCATAGTGGGCCTTATTGAATAATATAGTGGACCTAGTCCACCTTACATTGAATGACCTCCACTATTATCAATATGTCCCTCTGAGCGCCCTCACTACCTCTCAACAATCCATAATCAACAATCCATAATCCATTAATTAACAATCCACCACTGAGTTATTTGATGTCCTCCTCTTTAAAATAAAGACATATATCATGGGACTTATTCTTTGCATACCTTTTGGCACCTCCCTTGTACTTATTTCCCCTTTTCTCTCAAACAATATTTCCTCAATGCATGGAGATATACTTGTGGGTTTTCCTCACTATCCTCCTTTGAGATTACATGGGTCTATTGGAGTGGTAATACTTTTCCTTCTCCTTTACAAATTCCTATTTTCTGCTCCTTTGGTCATGAAGCTCAGACCTAACCTTGAGCTTTAATAAAGGTAATCTTGGTGTCAATGATTTTCAATGTCTCATTGGAATGCAAAGTTTCTTGAGATGAACTGAAGCATTCCCAGATGATTACAACACCACTTAAATATCCAAACCATTCATGTTGTGTTCTAGTTATTACCTCCATGGGTTCTCCTAGTCCTTATTCATTCTTACCAAGACCATGACCATTGAAGCCCATTTGCTTCACCAACTTGGATCCCACTCCTTTGATGTGCCTCTCAAAAGTATCAAAGGGTTCATTTGACGATCTAGTATAATGTAAATGGGCATGTGAATAATTTATTACCATGATTTGTTTTTTCATGGATATTATGAAGCAATAACAACTTCCTTTCTCTTCGCATCTTCAAGTTATTCTTGAATATTTGTTATTTATTTTTCTTGGTAATCAATTCCCTCTGAAAAATTTCCATAGCTGGCACATTGTTTTCGTCTAGACTATCCATTCTAGTCTCCATTTCTCTTACACATACCATGAAGTAAGATTCACACCCCTCCAACTTCTTACGGGAACTAATAAGGAATTTGGAATGACCAATTTATTTTGCAATGATTATTTTTCCTCTTCCAACCAATGGTGCATTTTTCTTAGTTATTTATTTTCTTTTCAAATTTGCTAGTTAATTTCCTACAACTCTTGAAGTATTTCATGTCTCAAATATTTTCCCATGGTTTTTGCACTATATATCCCACAAGAAGAAATATTTTCTTTGATACAGTCGATCTGATTTTTTTTAGTGATTAATCTTCACCTCTGAAAATATATGGGATGATATAATAAATTTGGATAGGTAGAGACTTTGCAACAACTTTGCTTCCAACACCTACTCTCTAAGGGAATGTAGTGAGAAAAAATATGAATAATAGAAGAAAACTCGAACTTTTCTTCATAATGTAATGACTCATATAGGTTCAACAAAAAGCAACAATTCTTATGTGCATGGAAAACATAAATTTACATTTTTTATCTAGACCCATCTATGTTTCTTGGAACTTTTAAGAATAATGTTTTCCTTTACTTGTACAATAGGATAATCTACATGTTAAAAATATAGTGAGGATTAGTTTTCTAAACTACAAAAAGTGAAAGCATAAGTTGTCTCAACAAGAGAATAAGTCCCAACCATTGATCTAGTCAAATATATAATGGTCGAGATCGATTGGATAGGGCCCACATGAACCTTCTATGAATTTAAAGGGAAAATCAAGACAAAATAACTAATTTAGTGAGGAATACAAGAGCAAGAGGCAGGTCAAGTAAGCTAGCAAAAGAGGAAGAGGAGCATGTATGTAACAGACCCAACCCCTAAATACCCTTTCTAGGGATGGGGCATCAAATTTTTCCTTTTCCTTGGTTCATTTTTGGTCCCTTACTAAGAAGAACCATCTTATTCTGCTCCTATGAAGTTTACATCTCCCACTACACGCTTAAACCAGCTAGCAGGGTCCTCCTTGTGACCTCGGGCTGAAAACCGAGAGCTAAGATTCTGCTTAGCAAAGGTTTTGGCACTTCGGGAATTCCAACAATGTTGTCGAATTCCCAGATCACCGAACAATGGAGGGAATCAATGGTCCACGTCCTCCGTCGAGATCCTACAGTTAAAAGGGACTTCGGTGTTCCACGTAGAACACTCCTTTTTCCCAATCCCCGAAGTCTCGAAATATCGCCACGTGGCCTTAGCCATTCGACGATCAGCATTCGATGTTTAGCGTTGAACGTCCTACGTTTCAGCGTTTCGGCATTTGGTGGTCGACAGTCTACGTTTTAGGCATTTCGAGGGTCATCGTTGGGATTTTGGCATTCGGCAATTGGATATCCTCATTGTACCCTCCTCAACTATACTATGTTCAATATTCTGAACTTATGAAATCATCCAGACTCCCAGAGTTCCAGACACATCACCAACCATGTTGGCCAAGAGGGCACAAACCAGAAGTTGAAACGTGGCGAGGGTCAAGGGGTGACACGTGTCCTCACTAGGGGGTGACACGTGTCATGCTCTAATAAGCATAAGGGGTCGGTGAATCGGCCAAATCTGGGTGACATGTGGCACCTTGGTTGCGAGTCCACGTCACCTGGGATGATGTCAGTGAGCCACGTCAACCCCCATCATACAGTTGGGATTTATCCACGTGGATCCATAGATCCATGGTCCTTGTTATTTCACAGCTTCGTGCTTCAGAGCTTACCACTCCTCTCAACACAAATCCCTTGAAGAGCCAAGTCTCTGAACTCTCGAATCTGGCGCCACGCGTCCTCTTCCTACCAACGTCTGAGATTTATTTCAATGTTTGCGACTTCGGTGGTTTTCACACTTCTTAGACTCTTGTCTAGGTTCCTCCTGAGTAAAAATTCTCTGGACTACGGGATCGCTTTCCACATACCCACTCATACAACAATCCTAGTTCAATGGAAAACCTTTGGCATTGGACGAGTAGGACCACGTGTCACTCCACGAAGCATTCCCAATTAGTTGGTTAATCGAGGGTGGTTTCTTAGATCAACGACTGAGAGGGATCCCGAAGGATCCAAATACTAATGGTCCATGTCACTTTGGCAGTTCGACATTCGGGTGTTTGGTGTGTATCTTCCAGCTTTCCCTCCAAACCATGTCGGATCTATCGCCACGTGTACTGTTGGAAATACTAAAACAACTGAGAGGGGGGGGTGAATCAGTTGTTTATAAGCTTAAACAATTTTATACCTTTTAAAAATATTATTAATCTTCCTTCAAGTGATCATCAACAATATACAGCATATGGACAGTAAAAGTAAAGACCATCAGTCACACATAAAGTACACACAGAGACAGATTTTCACGAGGAAACCCATAAAGGGATAAAACCTCTTCTTCTTCAAAATGATAGGCAGTCTTTTTCAGTTCTGTACATCATTTACAATTGAGCACCAACTCAATGTGAGGCTGCTTCCTCAGTTTTACAAGCTGCAACTTGTTTGAGAGCACCAACTCTCTGATTTCTCTAGCACCCACTAGAAGGAATCACCAACTGGATGGAAGCACCAACTTCCTGAATGTTCCAGCACCAACTGGATGGAAGCACCAACTTCCAGTTACACAGGCCCCAACCTGCATACCAGAGAACACTAGTTCTCCCTTGCACCTCCCTGCCACCCTGGTTTCACTGGCTGCAACCAGATAGAAGCTACAACTTCCTGTGTTCAAGCTCCCACTTGAACCTCTGAGGAAAACAGTCCTCCCAAGCACCTCCCAACATCCCTAGAATATAAATGGCTAAATAAACATTCAACTTTACAGATAAAACAGGTTTTACCAATCTTTCTTTGTTCTGTAAATCTGGTCTTCTACACATTGTTCTGCTGCTCTTCTCTTCCTCTGTCTGTTCAGCAGGTATGCTCTGCATCAACTCGTGCTTTCATTCTGCTCTACTTCAACTTGTTCCATTATTCTCCTCTGTGTTTCATCTTACACTCCACATATGCTCAATCTCCTCCTGCGCATCCTCTTCTTATCTATTCTTCCAGTTTCATTATTTTTCACTTCCAAAACAACCAACCCGACACAGTATGTTTCATCTTATTTTATACACACGAACACGATGGTTCAACTTCCCAACTCCTTAGGCAAAGTGTTGACAACTGTCTAAGTAACTGAAATAATAACTGATTCGCAATCAAGAATCCGTTTTGTTTAGCAGAATCGTAACTGGTGAGTTACCTATGTGTGAAGGAACAGTAACCCTTAGATCTCATTCAAGTCTTATCCACACCGTAGGATGACTTTTATAAATCTTGCCTTTAATTTGGGTTTCGACATTTCGGCATTCCTTTGCCCAAGTTTCTTTTCACTTACAAATCTCGATTCACAAAATTATGTAAAGCGGTCAGATCAACGATCCAGATCATAATCAGATCTGACGATTCAGATTAAGTCGAGAATTCACTCATCGCGAAATCGGCATTCTTGGCGTTCATTGTTTTTGTCACTTACAAATCCCGATCCCCGAAACTCCGTGAGATGTCAGATCAACGGTCTGGATCATTTCTTGATCTGACGGTCCAGATTCAATCGTGATTTCTCATATCGCGAAATCGGCATTCTTGATGCATTGAGTTCTTTGCCTCTTGAATTCGTGATCCCCGAAACTCCGATAAGAAGTTAAATCAACAGTCCAGATCTGATCTCTATTCAGCGGCTACGATTAAATCGCAAAATCACATATCGTGATTTCGGGGTTCTTGTTGTCAAATGCTTTTGTCACTTCAAAATCTCGATCCCCGATACTCTATGCAGAGAATCAACGGTCCAAATCACTTACTTTAACGACTGCAATTAAATCGCGAATTCACATATCGTGATTTCGGGGTTCTTGTTGTCAAGTGATTTTGACATTTCAAAGTCTCGATCCCCGATACTTCATAAAGAAAATCAACAGTCCAGATCTCATTCTCGATTCAATGGTTGCGATTGAATCGCGATATTTCATATCGCGAAATCGGGGTTCTTGATGTCAAGTGTTCTTGTCACTTCAAAGTCCCGATCCCCGATACTGACTGGAATTAACGGTCTAGATCAAAGCTTGATCTGACGGCTCAGATTTCATCACGATTTTGCATATTGTGATTACGCCCACTTCTCCTGGCACTTTAAAGAGCGTGTAGGTTCTCTTCGATCCGACGCTGGTCGGGTCTTGTGCTTGGATCTAACGACTGAGCTCTGTCCTCCTCTTCAGTGCGCTCTTCTTGTCTTCATTCAGATCTGACGGCCCTCGTTCTTTCTAGAAATTTGAATGGGATCCAACGGTTACTGACTCTTCTCCTCCTGATTATTGTTGCGTTGTTATTCATTGTTGTTGTACTCAAGACATCACCACAACCACAATTGTACTTGCCATCAAAGACAAGTATACACTGCCTGTAAATATGCTAACAATCCTTTGTACATTCTTCATGCCATTTGTTGTCTGTTACATATTTACCAACAATCTCCCCCTTTGGCATTGATGGCAACACAAGCACCCACTTGCATTCAGACTCAACTCTCCTCTGCATTCAGTGCACTTGGACTCGACTCTCCTCTGCATTCGACCATTCAAACATTCAAACTCAACTCTTTTCTCCCCCTTTGACATCAATGTCAAAGAAGAAAAAATCTTCCACTGATCTTGTTGCAAAACATACTCCCCCTGTCATCTATAAGCATCTAGAAAGGACACCATATATTCAATAAATACTCCCCCTGACTAGGTAAATATTTTAAACACTAGAAATCATAACCCCCAACTTTTGACGAAGATATCCAAAAGAGGTCGATGCTAATGGTTTGGTAAAAAT
>SNQJ01S0040046.1:46595-57200 GCA_010110895.2 Picea sitchensis
GTACTTCACATTTGCGTCGTGACTATAAAGGTTTGGCTGTTGGAGATTTTGCTCAGGAAGGTTCTAAATTTTTATATAGTACACTGGATTCCTCCATGGATACGGTTTTCTATGGTTTTGAAGCCATCCAACAGGACCGGGTTAATCCCAGCTACTTGGAGAGTACAACCATAGTAACCGGTAAGCTTCAATCATATTGCCCGATTTTTTTTAATTCACTGTTTGTTTGGGAAAGAGAAGTTTTATACTCTTATGTGTGGCTTAAGAGTGTTACTACAAATTCTTGCTCGCCTCCTTTAGCTGAAACAGAGGGTTCAGTTGATACGGGCCTATCTTCCGGAATCCGAGAGCCTTTACCTAACTCTTCGATTGTTTTCCCAGGATTGGAGTCATTGACTGTCATTGATAGTCAGGACTTGTCCTGTGTCAAGAATCCTCTCTGTAGTCCCTCTTTGGAACCTTCCCCTCATCCTAAGGCCACCTGTAGCTCGGGGATAAGTCAATTATTTACAGGTCTTCCTACTAGTCCACCTAGCTATAGGGAACTGGAAGAGGAGGAGTCCTCACTCCATGCGGTACTTGATTCTTTGATCCCATTCATCCGCGACAATGATTATAATGTACAATTACCAATTTATCTTGGTAAATCGATCATTGGTGATGTGGTTGGTAAAGGGGAGGCTAGTTGTTCATGGTCTTCTGTTGTGGAGACCAGAAAAGAATTTGCTTGGTCTAGGGGATTGGGCATTGAACACTCCAAGATAAAAACTAGAAGTGCCCGGAAAAAATCTTTCCTTGAGACCTCTCATGATTATGTTCCACATACTTCCACTGAAGGTGGAGCCCTTAGAGTGTTGAAAGTCCTTGCAAGGTCTAAGTAATGTTACTTCTCTCACTAAATTTAAGGGGGACTAGAGGCATCCTAAAATTAGCATCGGTTCGAAGTGTTTTGGAAAAAACCCACCCTAATATTGTTTTCTTTCAGGAGACTCTAGTTCACATAGAAAAATCTTGTTCTTTCTTCCACACCCTTCGGCCAACATGGTTATGTTGTGCGATGAATTTTGTTGGTACCTCTGGAGGTTTAATGGTTTCTTGGGATCCAAATTACTTTGATATGGTTCCTTTTCTTACGTGTGGTGGGATCTTATTGACATGATTATGTTTAGAAATCAAAAGACAGATTAATCTTCTAAATGTCTACGGGCCTTGCATGGAGCGCAAACTTTTCTAGGAAAGACTGGAAAATTCAGAATTGTTGACCTTAAAAAATCTTGTTCTAGCAAGGGATATTAATTTGACTTTATCATCAAGAGAATTATGGGGTGGTGCATCCTCTTTGGGATCAATGGAAAGTTTCTTTAATACTTATTTTCATAGAAATAAGCTCATTGACACAGTTTCGGGGAAAGTGGTGCCTACTTTGTGCAATGGACGAGCGGGAGCGGATTTATTGCAAAGAGACTAAACAAAAATTTCCTTTCCGAAAATATCATTAATACAGTTGGCATATACAGAGCATGGGTGGAATACCCCTTCATCTCTTACCATGCTCTAATACTACTCCAGTTGGATTTACCTCCACTTTTTAAGGCTTTTCCGTTCAAGTTTAATCTTTTGTGGACTAAAGAAAAAGACTTTATACTGATGGTGGAAAAATTGTGGAACGATCCAAAGAATCTCCTGGAATATGGTAAACAGAAATGACTTGTATGGAAACTAAAATATCTCAAAGCTATCACAAAATCTTGGCAAAAGGATAGAAAGAGTTGTAAAAATTCTAGACTTTGTTGCCTAGAGAAAGAGATTTCCTTTAGGATACAAAACTTGGCAGAGGGGACCCATAATACTTTAACTAATGAGCCATTAAAGGAGTTGGAACAAGAAAGAAATATTATTCTTAAAGAAATAGAGGAGCAGTGGCGCCAACGAAGCCGTGCTATCTGGATTCATAGTGGAGACCTAAATACAAAAAATTATCACAAATTCACGAGCTTTAGGAGAAATAGCAAGTATGTTTGGGAGATATAAGATGAAGCGGGACATGTATAATGTGGTCAGGAATATATTAAAAAATATGCTCAAAAACACTTCAAAGATTTTTACAAAGAACAACTAGTACCTTCTACCAGTGATCAAGTCAGGGTGGTTACATTGTTTTCTAATATGGTGAATGGCACAGAGGTTGAGGCTCTATACAAACCAGTGGATAAGGAGGAATTGAAACAGATATTATCAAATTTTAAAGTTGATAAGAGTCTTGGCCCGGATGGTTGGACAATTGAGTTTTTTAAGCACCTTTTTTATATTGTTGGGGAAGATCTCCTCGAAATGGTAAAAGAGTCAAGATTAAAAGGTTTTATCCCAGGATCTTTAAACTCGACATTTATTACTTTGATCCCCAAAGTAAATAAGCCTCAACATTTTGGATACTACAGACCGATCTCTCTGTGTAATCTTAGCTATAAAATTATTTCAAAGATTATTGTCGATCAAATTAAATTGATTATGTCTAGATCGCTCTTAGAGGAGAAACTAGGATTTCTTCAGGGGAGACATATACATGATGCCATTGATATTGTTCATGAGTGCATTCATAGCATTAAAAAGAAGAAGACTAAGTCATTGGTTTTAAAATTGGATTTACAAAAAGCTTATGATTGCATTAACTGGGACTTGCTACGAATGCTTCTTCTTCAAATTGGTATGGGCCTAAATATGACAAATTGGATGATGAGTTGTGTTGTATCCACTTCTTATTCAGTTCTGATTAATGGAGAGTCAACTGATTTCTTTAAAAGCGGCAGGGGATTAAGGCAAGGTTCCCCCTTATCTCCTCTTCTCTTTATCCTCGTTATGGAAGGTCTGAGTCTCCTATTGAAAGACAATCAAATAGAGGAAAAATTGACTGGTATTAAAGTGTCCACGACCATAAATATTCTTCACATTATGTTTGTTGATGATGTGATCATAATGACAAGTGCTAATATGAAGGAGTGGTGGGAGATTGACAAGGTGTTAAAATGTTTCTGTTTGACTTCTGGCTTAATTATCAATGGTACAAAGTCTACTTTCCATCAAGATGGAATGACGGATCGGGATCTATTACCTTTCAAAGCTATTTTTCCTTATAGATTCTTGGAGCTGGATTTGGGTTTCAAATATCTTGGATTTTTACTTAAGACAAGAGCACAACGTATCGAAGATTGGGGTTGGTTATTAAAAAATCTAGAAAAAAGGATAAACAACAAGTGTTATAGGTGGCTGTCCTTAGGAGGTCGTTTTACCCTTCTGAAAGTTGTGCTAGTTAGCCAACCTATTTACTGGATGTCTCTCGCTATTGTCCCCTGTTCTGTCTTGAATGTCTTGAGGAAATTGATGTTCAATTTTCTCTGGAAAAGAAATTTTGATTCTCACCAGATGCATTTGTGCAATTGGGAGCAGATTTTGCTTCCTAAGGTCTACGGGGGTTGGGGAATTCGTAACATATATGATTTCAGTAAATCTTTGGCCGCGAACACCCTTTGGAGAGTACTAATGGGAGAAGGCATTTGGCACAGGGTTGTACTTGACAAGTATCTTCATCATTCGACAGTGATTAACTGGCTCAGATCCCATTCCTTCCAGTTGAACGGGGCTTCTAGAATTTGGAGCAGCTTGTTAAAATCAATTCACTTAATCACGCATTGTTTATGTTGGAACCCAGGGACAAGACATCTTATCGCTCTGGGAAAGGACCAGATTTTGGGGATGAGAAATAGATCCTTCTTATCTAATAATATGTTGTCTGCTTTATATCAAAAAAATATCCATACTCTTGAATAGGCCAGGAATTTTTCAGATGAACACTCAATGTCCTCCTACTGGTTGTGTACTAGTGATTTGGGATTTTCGGGTGAACTTGCAAAAGAGTGGGATCAGTACATGCGAGCGCTAAGTGATTCTGGAGCTCTCATGCATGATACATAAGATAAATTAATGTGGATAGGAGGAGATGATTCAGGATATCCATATGTTAAAAACTTCTATTGGAGTTTAATTTCATCAAAAAGATTGTTGAAAGTGGAGACTTGGAGACATTCTATCTGGAATTGGAAAGTCCAATTAAAGATTAAATTGTTCATATGGTTGGCTATGGAGGGAAAAATTCTAAATTGGGACTCTTTGCAGAAAAGGTGTTGGCTAGGACCAGGTCATTGTCCTCTTCGTAAACTTGATTATGAAACTAGCTTTCATCTCTTTAAACTATGTCCATTCGCAATATCAGTTTGGAATATATTAATCAAAGAATTAAGCTTAAAAAGTTGTTGGACTGGGAACACTGTTTCATATTGCATTAAAAACTGGTGTGAGGAGAACATTGTCCCTACTCATATAGCAACTCTTATTAGTTGGCATATTTGGCATGAGAGAAACAAAGCGATTTTTGAAGATTCCAATCCTTCCTCTCAGGCAATGATTTATAAGACTTTGGCATTACTAAACAGATCCAGTACTCAACTGAAGGATAGACTTCCGCATGATATATTGATTACTTATCAAAAGGATTCATCATTAGCTTGGTTCGATGGTGTAGCACAAAGAGATGGCAGCCTGTGTGGTGCAGGTGGAGTTATTAAAACGTTGGATGCTACAGTCATAAGATGGACCTTCAATTGCAGCAAAGGAACAAATACAAGAGCAGAACTCTTGGGAGCATGGGCTACTCTCATACTTGCAAATCACTTCTCAATTCCTCGCATCCATGTGTTGGGAGATTCTAAAGTATTTATTGATTGGCTACTAAACAAAGGAAGACTTCAGGTGTGCTCAGTGGAAGGATGGAAAGCTAGAATAAAATCCCTATCAAAGAAATTCATGGTTCTTAGCTACCAACACATTTTCAGAATCTTTAATATTGAAGCAGACAAGCTTTCAAAGCAGGCCCTTGAAGATACAGAAGGCTCTATATTCTTTCATCGCTGGACTAATGGAGCAGAAGGACCTAGGAGACACTTTAGGATCCATTAGACTTTTTGTGTGGAGTTGTTTCTTTTTAGCGGAATTATAATATATTTTTTGTATTGTATTTTGGGAGATTTAGTTTTACACGGATGATGCCATGCTTGACTCATCAGTATTATCTAGATTTTATCTTAAACTAGTAGTTATTCATCCTTTATTTTTTGTAAGCTTGATTTTGATTTCGATAGTTATGTTCTATAATGGATTCTCGTATATGAGATGAAATATGTAAAAAAATTATATGTCTAATATAATTGAGCAATTTTTTTCTTGAAAAAAACTTAGATGGTCTTAATGAAAGAAGAAAAGTGTTTATATTCCATCAGAGATGTTTGTAATGTGGAGGAAGAAAATTATTTCTATTCTTTTAGTTCATGTAGGTGATGTACTTGAAGATGTGGTCTTTTGGTTCATGTARGTCATGTACTTGAACATGTGATCACATTTAATGACAATGACTTAGTTGTAGACCATTAGAAGCATTTACATATATTGGTACATGGCATGCTTTTTAGGTCTTACTTTTTGAGAAATAAACTAGTCACCTATAATGAATAGTTAGATGCTTTTATTAATAATATATGTAGGGATACATTTATATCGAAGAAATAAGACACAATTTCTCAACTTTTCATTATCTTTGAAGTGACATCTTCTTTTCTTTGGCATGCAAGTTTCAACTATGGAAATAAATGATAGGAGGTCATATTTTTATTATTTACAGGTTATGTATTTACTACAACATAGATTATTGGTTATATTGGGTTTTGATAAAGTTTTGGTATTATTAACTTATATTTATTTGAATTTTAGATTTATTAAGTATAAAAAATAATTAAATCTATTGAGGTGTGAATTTTTTTATTGTTTTAATAGATTTACACTAATTTTACTTTCAACCAATTTTAAACTTACAATTTATATAGATATAAATATATAAAAATAAGATTTTAAACGATTCTTAAGATATTTATATTTACATTGTAATAATAATTTTTATATGAATATCATATTATAGTATTTATATTTATGGGTAAAATAATTTTTTTCTTTTTTTTTTTTAGATAAACGTTTTTATATTAATTATACATATCAAATATCTCACACACATATGATTAATATAATATTAATATTATTATTTTTATTTGTTATAACTATTATAATTTTTTAAGTCCATATGTAAACATTATCTACATGACAATATATCTATCGTACTGAACTATAAATGCACTTGGAGCACAACAATATTTTCTACTTTATATAATGAATAAAAACTTTTAATTTTTAACTTCACTAAATTTGTTTATTAATATAAATATTTTAAATAAATATACATTTTTATATATATAAATTTTATATAAAATCTTTGATATTATTGTTATTTACTATTCAACACTATCTTAATCTTAACAAAATTTATTAACATCATTTATTTAATACATATGTGATTTGGTAATTTTAAAAAACATTATTTTATAAATATTCCTTCTTTCCCTCCATATCACACTCCCAAACTTGTACAATTCTATGACATGACTTTCAATGTTTGATTATATTCATGTACAATTCTATGACATGACTCAATGTTGGATTATATTCATGTAATCATGTAGAGGGCATTGAGATCATAGTCACTTTAGTTGCAAGGACTAGGCCTTTGTCCATGAGTAAATCATTACTTAGTATAACTTGTACTTATGGGGATGACATGACTTAGTGTAATTTGTACTTATGGGAATGAGGGTTGGGATGGCCATTTTTAATTTTTTATCAAATTATTTATATCATTGTAATTATCAATTTAATTGATAGAAATGTGAAAAAAAATATTGATTGAGAAAAGAAAAAATTATATATTTCAAATATAATTTATATTTTTTTCTTTATTATTTTTTTATTATAATTTACTTTAATTTTATTAAATTTATATTTAAAAAACCAATAAATAATTATGTATTTAAATTCAAATTATACAACTTTTCTCAATAATATCTCTTCATTACAACTTTTTACAACTTTGACACAATCCTAATAAATTTACATAAAGCAAGAAAAACAATATTTTTTTCCTACAATTTTTCTCCTTGTATTTCAAATCCAACTTAAACCAATTTTCTTCCATAACATAATCAAATAATAACATAATCAAATAATAGATCCTCCCAACAAGGCCAGACCAACTCAACATTGCCATGATCTATAGAGCAGACCAAATGTGAAGGAAAAAGGTTGTCCATGCAAGCTTTTCCAACTCACATGCCTCAACTTGAATGATTCCCCACCCACCCATCAATGGAATCAAAAGGTTCCAACAAAGGAGGCCCAATGAGGGCCCATTATTTAGTCTTTGCTTGTTGGAATTCTTTATTAATCTTTAATTTTCTCTATGTCATCACCCATTTTAATAATACAGAGACAACACAACTCAACACCAAACTTGAGACAAATATTCACGCGCATGACCTAATTTTTGTTTTGAAATGTAAGTTGATTGACCTTTACAGAATTTCTTAGAATATTTTTTTGAAATTGTGACCGGTTGTTAATGAATTTTGGATTATTATAATATTTTTAATTATTAAAAAAAATCAATCTTTTTAAAAGAAATGGATAAAATGTTTATTTATATGNATTTTTCTTAATTTGGAAATGAAAGTTAATAAGTTTTATATTTAAAAATCTCAATTGAAAAGATTTAATTTTATATATGTATGTGGATATTTCAAGTGAATATTATAAAGAATGCTTTTACCAACTTAAAAATAAAAGCTAATAAGTTTTATAATTGATGATCTATTTTTCAATTAATAATGGAGATATTTATTCTACCAATTTAATTTAAAATTTATATTTAATTTATGTATAAGTATGAATTAGCACAGCCGTGAGGAAATCTAAAAGTTAATTTCAAATGTGGTAATTCTAAAGGTTAATCATTTAAACATGGCAATCAGATGGTGGTACAGTAATTTCTTAATATGATTTGGTAAATGTTAAAAAGTAAATAGGTTAATTGATGCATTCAAAAATACAAGGAAGTTATGAAGAGTAAATCACATTCATTGATTTGGGAGGAGCATCTTCAATTGTTAGCCATTAGATTAGAATTTTAAATCAAAAGGTGATTAATTGTGCCCATCTCCAATAAATATACGCCTTTCGGCATAATAATTTACATAATCTTATGCAAACTTGAACTATAAAAAGATAATAATAACACTTTATTTTCACTAACCAAACAAACATTCATTGACTTAGATTTTTAATTATCATTATGTTTCCACTTATTTAAAGCTTCTAATGACCAAGACACTCCAAATCATTTGTTACATAGGCATCATTTATGAAAGTGATAGGTGTAGAGATATTTATTAGGGTTTTGCTAAGAATTTTGGAATACTTAATTATAGACATTTAAGATTATATATATGTGTGTGTGGGGAGCATTACTTTCTTGAAACTTGAGAGTTTATGTGAACAATTTTTTTAGCTTGGGTTGCAAAAAATGGAAATCAACCCAAGTCTAAGCATTTTGTAAAAAAAAAGCTTCCTTGGAGGAGCCAAAAAATTGCATATGTTTTGTTGTTTCTCTAGATTTTAAGCAAACTGTTAACAAGACTATGAATAACAAAGTTTAAAAAGGAACAAAAAAACTAAGACACTTGGACAATTGAAAAGAAAAGAGTAGTCAACTTGCTTTGACACATTATTGTTCGTAGAGAGGATCTTTGACATTAGGTGGGAAGACCATGTGACACGTCGACAATGGAATTGGCAGGTTTGGATTGACTACAACCAAAGGTTCCATTTTTGTACCCTGCTGAGTATTTGCCATATGAGAACAAAGAGCCAGAAGCATAGTTATTTTGTGGTCCAGTTGCTCCACCTTGTAAGAAAAATTTGCAACCTCACCTCGAACCTCGAAGAGAAGTTGCATATGAACCTTCGCTTGATGAGAATCCTCTCCCATTGTGAAGGGATGATCCACCACCTAAGGAGAGTGTAGAGGTAGAGATGAAGGGAGTCATTTGTCATGTGCTTCCCTTCTTCAAACTTTTTTCCCAACATGATTACCTCACCCGTAGCCATTGCAACTTCTTCCTCCCATTCAATGTGACATCCCCAAGAGAATGCTTCTTCCAAAGCAATTTGCATTGCAAATTTCACCATTTGTGTTCCCAATTTTGTGTTCAAAATCACTGATGGTTGAGGCGGAGCTTTGGCCCCCCTTCCCAATTCTCCATTCTGCAAGATTACCTCACCCATAACCATTGCAACTTCTTCCTCTCGATCAATGCGACATCCCCAAGAAATTTCTTCTTCCATAATAGACGACATTTTAGATTGCTCCACTGGTGTTCCCAATTCCACGTTTAAAACCATTATCAATTGAGGCAGTGCTCCGACTCCCCTTCCCAATTCTCCAACCGATTGCTCCAAATTGGCTTGCATGGTACCCTTGCGCCAATGAGTGCCCCTACCTCTTCGAGCTCTCCCCGTTTCATGGAGATGAGGCATCAGGAGGAGAAGAAATCATAGAAAGTTGGGTGAAAGGGTTGTAGTTCCTCCCTCAAGCCTCCAATAAAGAATGTTGATCGTAATTAGCCCAACCTGCAATTAGAAACATTCCTCTATCTTTTGCCATTGCCATCCTGACGTAGGATAACCTTAAAGACATAGTCTACATAGTGAATGTGCGAATAATTTGGGTGTTATTGCCCCTCGCATCATCTGCACTAGGCATCATAGCCACATGCTCTAGACATCAGATCGTTTTTAAGAACTGAACACATAGGATATAAGTAGAGCCATCTCCATGACCACCTGGGAGATTGGGAAGCTAGGTGGTGGTCAACTCAAATCCTGAATAGGATAGCATTAAACCTGCAGTGACACCCCATCCCGGTGGACCAAAAATATATATTTTGAAATTGCATACATTTATAATATTGAAAGGAAGCATAGATGTGGAATATGCTTCATATACTAATCTACGAGAAAAGAATGTGCAGAAACTCAGAACATGATAGTTGAAAACAAATTAAATAAACAACAAACCTTTACACAATAATTTCTTGGTGAAAACCCTTATGGGAGAAAAATCCCACATTCTAAAGCAAGCTCAATGTATTCCTAAGTGACGAACAACGGTTACAACACACTTTCAAAGTTGTGTCCTTAATAGGAGTAATTTATAGTGAGCTCCATCTAGCTTGGCCCTCTAAACCAAATGAGGCATACACTATGCACTCTAGAACTACAATGGCCACCTAGGCCTATACACGCCGCCAATAGGCCAACTTTGGCGGTCTATACCACGAGACATCTTTTTTCTTTTTTTCTTTTGTATATGGTGGAATCGACAACTGAGCGGGTTCGTTCTCGTGTGACACGGGGTCGATTCCAACCACTACCACTATAACCTCCAGTCATACACCTGTGGTCCCACGCAAAATATTCACGACTTTACAAGGTTCGAACCAATGACACCACAAGGAGTGTCTTAATAGTGCACCCCAAGTGATCTACGTCTACTAGAAATACCATGAGACATCTTATAATGGAGTATCCCAAACCATTAAATAAACTTCATCATATGAA
>SNQJ01S0040046.1:57250-71558 GCA_010110895.2 Picea sitchensis
ATATTAGTAATATTTTTCTTAATTTGGAAATGAAAGTTAATAAGTTTTATATTTAAAAATCTCAATTATATGAAAAGATTTAATTTTATATATGTATGTGGATATTTCAAGTGAATATTATAAGGAATGCTTTTACCAAATTAAAAATAAAAGTTAATAAGTTTTATAATTGATGATCTATTTTTCCATTAATAATTAATAATGGAGATATTTATTCTACCAAATTAATTTAAAACTTATATTTAATTTATGTATAAGTATGAATTAGCACAGCGACAAAGTGGTTGGTGAAAGCTGAAAGGCGATGCCAAAAAAATGCACGGACAATTGAAACTCACATAGAGCTGAGTAAATCTAAAAGTTAATTTCAAATGTGGTAATTTTAAAGGTTAATCATTTAAACTTGGCAATCATATGGTGGTACAGTAATTTCTTAATATGATTAGGTAAATGTTAAAAAGTAAATAGGTTAACTGATGCATTCAAAAATACAAGGAAGTTATGAAGAGTAAATCACATTCATTGATTTGAGAGGACGACTAAGAATATGCCATCATCTTCAATTGTTAGCCATCAAATTAGAATTTTAGATCAAAAGGTGATTAATTGTGCCCATCTCCAATAGGTATACACGCCTTTGGCTTAATAATTTACATAATCTTATACAAACTTGAACTATAAAAAGATAATAATAACACTTTATTTTCACTAACCAAACAAACCTTCGATGACTTAGATTTTTAATTATCATTATGTTTCCACTTATATGTTCACTTATTTAAAGCTTCTAATGACCAAGACACTCCAAATCATTTGTTACATAGGCATCATTTGTGAAAGTGATAGGTGTAGAGATATTTATTAGGGTTTTGCTAAGAATTTTGGAATACTTAATTATAGACATTTAAGATTATATATATGTGTGTGTGGCATTACTTTCTTGAAACTTGAGAGTTTATGTGAACAGTTTTTTTTAGCTTGGGTTGCAAAAAATGGAAATCAACCCAAGTCTAAGCATTTTGTGAAAAAAAAGCTTTCTTGGAGGAGCCAAAAAATTGCATATGTTTTGTTGTTTCTCTAGATTTTAAGCAAATTATTAACAAGACTATGAATAACAAAGTTTAAAAAGGAACAAAAAAACTAAGACACTTGGACAATTGAAAAGAAAAGAGTAGTTAACTTGCTTTGACACATTATTGTTCGTAGAGAGGATCCTTGACATTAGGTGGGAAGACCATGTGACACGTCGACAATGGAATTGGCAGGTTTGGATTGACTACAACCAAAGGTTCCATTTTTGTACCCTGTTGAGTATTCACCATATGAGAATAAAGAGCCAGAAGCATAGTTATTTTGTGGTCCAGTTGCTCCACCTTGTAAGAAAAATTTGCAACCTCACCCCGAACCTCGAAGAGAAATTGCATATGAGCCTTCGCTCGATGAGAATCCTCTCCCATTGTGAAGGGATGTTCCACCACCTAAGGAGAGTGCAGAGGTAGAGATGAAGGGAGTCATTTGTCATGTGCTTCCCTTCTTCAAACTTTTTTCCCAACATGATTACCTCACCCGTAGCCACTGCAACTTCTTCCTCCCATTCAATATGACATCCCCAAGAGAATGCTTCTTCCAAAGCATATTGCATTGCAAATTTTACCATTTGTGTTCCCAATTCTGCGTTCAAAACCACTGATGGTTGAGGCGAAGCTTTGGCCCCCCTTCCCGATTCTCCATTCTACAGGATCACCTCACCCATAACCACTGTAACTTCTTCCTCCCAATCAATGCGACATCCCCAAGAAATGCCTTCTTCCATAGTAGACGACATTTTAGATTGCTCCACCGGTGTTCCCAATTCCACGTTTAAAACCATTATCAGTTGAGGTAGTGCTCTGACTCCCCTTCCCAATTCTCCAACCGATTGCTCCAAATTGATTTGCATGGTACCCTTGTGCTAATGAGTGCCCCTACCTCTTCGAGCTCTCCCCGCTTCACGGAGATGAGGCATTAGGAGGAGAAGAAATCATAGAAAGTTGGGTGAAAGGGTTGTAGTTCCTCCCTCAAGCCTCCAATAAAGAATGTTGATCATAATGAGCCCAACCTACAATTAGAAACATTCCTCTATCTTTTGCCATTGCCATCCTGACGTAGGATAACCTTAAAGACATAGTTTGCATAGTGAATGTGCGAATAATTTGGGTGTTATTGCCCCTCGCATCATCTGCACTAGGCATCATAGCCACATGCTCTAGACATCAAATCGTTTTTAAGAACTGAACACAAAGGATATAAGTAGAGCCATCCCCATGACCACCTGGGAGATTGGGAAGCTAGGTGGTGGTCAACTCAAATCCTGAATAGGATAGCATTAAACCTGCAGTGACACCCCATCCCGAGGGTCCAAAAATATATATTTTGAAATTGCATACATTTATAATATTGAAAGGAAGCATAGATGTGGAATATGCTTCATATACTAATCTACGAGAAAAGAATGTGCAGAAACTCAGAACATGATAGTTGAAAACAAATGAAATAGACAACAAACCTTTACACAATAATTTCTTGGCGAAAACCCTTATGGGAGAAAAATCCCACATTCTAAAGCAAGCTCAATGTATTCCTAAGTGATGAACAACGGTTACAACACACTTTCAAAGTTGTGTCCTTAATAGGAGTAATTTATAGTGAGCTCCATCTAGCTTGGCTCTCTAAACCAAATGAGGCCTACACTATGCACTCTAGAACTATAATGGCCACCTAGGCCTATACACGCCGCCAATAGGCCAACTTTGGCGGTCTATACCACGAGACATCTTTTTTCTTTTTTTCTTTTGTATATGGTGGAATCGACAACTGAGCGGGTTCGTTCTCGTGTGACACGGGGTCGATTCCAACCACTACCACTATAACCTCCAGTCATACACCTGTGGTCCCACGCAAAATACTCACGACTTTACAAGGTTCGAACCAATGACACCACAAGGAGTGTCTTAATAGTGCACCCCAAGTGATCTACGTCTACTAGAAATACCATGAGACATCTTATAATGGAGTATCCCAAACCATTAAATAAACTTCATCATATGAAATACCATGAGCAAATACTATGGATTACCAACTACCATGAATCCTCAAAATTATCCCAACTACTTTATAACCAAGTCAAAATTAACTCAACAAATATATATTTTAGAATTGTTTTTACCATTATAATAACTATTAAAAATACAACCCATAAAAATATACACTTATATTGAGAAAAGTAGCTCAGTTCAACATCAGCTGTGACCTCCTTTTACTTAAATATACATTTTGAGTTATGTGATATAGACACAGTACGTAATAAAAAGGACAACACAGAGACCTGTAAGATTATTCGCGATTGTGATGTGATCTTCCGACGTATTATATGTGAGGCCACGTCCATATCTCATATACAATCTGTAAAAACAAATTGGCGAATGTATAAATTACAGTAGAAGTTGAACAATTTGTTTCCTCATTTAAAAGTTTGTGAGACTTTTCATCTTAAAATAGTTTCTGCAACTCTAAAAGTCATAATACCACTGTTTTGTTTTCCTCTCCCTCCAAAGTTTGTCCACAGTTTTGGTTTCCTCTCCCTTCAAAGTTGATGTAAAATACCATTAATCCGCCTATCATGGAAAGTGAAATACTAAAATGGGGAAACCAAGAAATCTGACATGTATTCAGATTTTCAATGCAACTCTCTGAGCTGGCCCTAGACTAGGCTGATTGTGACCTCTCTTCTGTTCACATGCTAAAAAATAGAGAACAAAATTAAATCTTCTCCTATCATGTCCTTTTGTCACTAGCAAACAGACAACAGTATTAATTGCTCTTAAAAGAGAGGGAAAGAGCTGCCAGTAATAAAACAAAGCATATCATATGGGATCCTGCTGTGTATGGTCCCACTAAAATGGCCTCAAGCTCCTATGGAGTTGAAGGTAGCAATATAGAAGTCCCCAAAGTTTCTCTGCAGGCCATGGAGGCCATCTCTGTCAGTATGGAATCGTATGAAATTCGATCCAGCATTGTGACAGTGTTTTATATTTGATGCCTCTTTATTTTCTTGGTCCAGTTGCCATAATTTTTAAGGCCTGATCCAGGAAAAGCTCTCTGTCATGCATTCAGAAACTTTTGAAGTTGTCGTTTTATTGCATTTTCTGCTTTGTTTCCGTACAAGTATACTGTTTTATCCATTACCTTGCGAGGCTAGTACCATCTGCGAAGGTCTTGACTGAACATAGCGAAGGTCTTATATTGGATTGGGAGGAACATAGATTGAGAATGTGGATGAATTCCTCATTCCGTGAGGTTGTTTTAGCACTTTGGTTCATTGTTTTTGGGCTAATGGATGAGGATTCTAGTATGGGTGCCTTGTTGATCAGGCTTTAGTATTGCTTTGTGGGTGCCCAGATTTGTAGGTGCCAAGATCTGACTGCCTTTTGATGTGGGTGCCAAGACCCTGATGGATACGCAAAGGATATCTATCTGTATTGCTGAAATCTAATATATATAATACGCATATTTGAAATCTTTGCTGTGTAGCATCATACGAGCAGTTAGATCGGGAAAATGCCTGAAGCATTTCCTTCTTGTTTTGGAGACTCTGGAGGTGCCCGATCGACAGATAAGTCTTCTTCTCCTTCTTCTGGCAGCAGAATGACACAGAACCTGATAAATTGCTTGTATCAGACCGAACTTGCAGGAATCTGCAAATTTGTGACCATAACATGGTGTAAGAATCTCATGGGCCATGGCCTCAGTGTCCATGTCAATGACCCAAGTTGCCATTATATGTGCAAGGTTGATATGAAGCCATGGTCCTTCTGGAAGAAGCACGGATCCAAGAGCTTTGATGTCAAAGGGAAGAAGATGGAGGTGTTCTGGGATGTGAGTAATGCTAAATATGTGTGCGGGCCTGAGCCACAGGAAGGCTTCTACGTCGCCCTGATATGTGAGAAGGAGATAGTATTGCTGTTGGGAGATATGCAGGAGGAGGCCTACAAGAAAACCCATGTAAGGAAGGCATTCACTGAGCCCACGTTGCTGTCTAGAAGAGAGCATGTGATTGGGAAGAGATATTACACAACAAAAGCTCAGTTTGGGGAAAGTGGCAGGACTCATGACATTGTGATTGAATGCCACACAGGGGGAGCCAAGGAGCCAAGATTGTATGTGAGAGTTGACAAGCAGGTGGTGTTGCAGGTCAAGCACCTGATGTGGAAGTTCAGGGGCAATCAAACAATTGAGGTTGATGGAACCTCAATACAAATCTTCTGGGATGTGCACAATTGGCTCTTCAATCCCAGCAATGGCCATGCTGTCTTCATGTTCCAGACTTCTGGTGATCGGATTTCGGACAATTCTGGGAGATCCAATAATGTTGCTGCTATCCCCTGCAAGCCTCTTCGATCATCTGTGTTTCAGTGGTCTCCTACATCTGCATTCAGTATCAGAGGCCATGATAAGGCCGCCTTGAAGAGCAGTTGTTCTTCATCTTCCTCTTCAAACTCCAGCTCTTCGGTATTGCAATGGGCAAGCATGGAGACTGAAATAAGCAGCCCATCTGGCTTCTCCTTATTGCTGTATGCATGGAAGAGTGAGTAGGGAACTGATTAGTATTATAATTATCAGTGCAAGAACTAGTAGAAGCGGTACCAGTCTTTCTTTCTAGTTAGCGAGTCTTGTACATATAATCGAGAGAATGGCACTGGTTAGGCTACATTCTATGCTTTTCTTTCAATTCTAACAATATATATGATTGGTTCATTAAGATTTCATCATATGGGAGCTTTTGAATGAATAAGTACATAGCCCAGTTTTCTTTGAGCTGCCACCATCTTCTTTCTCAAAACCCAAGTTTGTGGAGGAGAAAAGTAAAACCTTGAGTCTTTAGAGGAATGAAGGGAAGCTTGCAAGACAACCTTATATGTTAGCATAAAATTAGCAAGAAAAAAGACTCGAGTGAAGACTGGTAAGGCAAAGCAGCAGACCGATGCAATAGCACAAGAAGTCAGCAATCATTGTTAGAAACAAGGACAATTAGAGGATAAATTCCAGAAACTCCATCTAGCACCAAGAAACGAAAGGAAGAAGTTCAAGCAGTTGTTGGCCTAATCGGAAGAAGTGTCCGAGAAATTAGTTGACAGCACTGATGAAGCTGTTGACAAGTTGTCTTTAATGGATTAACTAGAATCATGAACGTGAGAAACTCTTCAATGTGAAGATGCACATAAAAAAAAATGGTAAATTCCATTTTAGACTGGGAGAGTCTAAGAAACTTGATTGCAAACATATTGGTGAAGGCGCTGAAGCTGGTAAGGATGGATCATTGACAGTTAAAAACGATGTTAGTTCAAAATGTGCAATATAAGTTGAGTTCATAGCTGAGATAGATTGTGGTCTGTTGTTAGATGTATGTGAAGTGGTTTTGGGTAGGCCATATATTTGGCCATGTGATTTGGAGTCCCATCAGTGTGCCAATAAATAAGATTGGTAAAAGATGGAAAATGATGTCATAAATTGTTACAGGAAATGGACCATCTGTATTGTTTTTGCAAACCAAGTAAAAAAGTTGATTAATGCCAATCGAAAGTTTGTTTTGATGGTAGTGAGACCATGGACATGAAATAAAGTTGGATCAAATTCAGATCAAAAGAAATCATCAAAATAAGCAGATATAATGGAAAGTTCATCTGCAGATTGACGACAATATGGGAAAGTTGTAGTAAATGTCTTCAAATGTAATTCGAGAGCCAAAGGGGTCATGACATAGAACTGTTTTTACATTCAACATTGCTATACATGGGTTTGTATCAGACCTGGATTGTAGAAAGTAAGGAGATCAAGTAGTAAGTCCAAGCCGTGCTTCAAGAAGGGGTCATTTGACCAAATACATTTTCTTTGTGGACAATGGTTTTAGTTGTAAAGAAGGGAGAGACAGCAAATGTGTGGACATTCTTGTTTTGAATAAAGTCAAGTAAACTTACCCACTTTCCAGGGTCAATGAATTAATCGATCAATTGTGTGTATTGAGTGCCCTTCATTCCTACACAATGGAAGATGGCGTTGGCCTTGCTTATGGAAATATAACTTTCATTGTTGGAAATATAATTACATCTCTAATTGCAAGAGTAACTTGCATCAACCAGAATCCTAATCTAACTCTAAAAGAAACAACTGAACAACTGAATCCGCCTGCTTGTCATGAAACCCAAGAAGGATCTGAACTTGATTTAAGTCTAACTTCAACAACAACAACTTGAAACTGACAGCAAGCAACATTGTACCCCTAACTATCAACCACGAATAGAGAAGAGGGAAGACACTTAAGGAGTTCTCCCTTCTGAAGATGAGATGACCCAGTTTGTCTAACGATGGATTTGGTTTGCAATCCGAAAAGTTGACAATATGACTGGTTTTTCAGAGCATCTCTGATAACCAAACTCACCACAGAAATCTAAAAACCCCATCTCACCACAGAAATCTAAAAAACCCTAAATACAATCTTTCTCTATTTATAGATTTACCAAACTCACCACAGAAATCTAAAAACCCATCTCACCACAGAAATCTAAAAACCCTAAATACAATCTTTCTCTATTTATAGATTTACAGGTGAGCATTTGCTTAAGGTGCACTGTAAATCTACAAGCTGGAATCAGCTTGGGAGACACTCTGTGGCTATCAGTTGGCATGGGCTTTCTGGTAAATTGGTACTCTCGTTGGAATTTTCAAGTGTCTTTTTCTGACTTTTCCACAGTGCCCAATAACTCAACTCTAGCCCAAACTGTAAGTTGACAACTCAGAGACGCGCATGTTAGAATGCTATAAATACTCTTAATAAGTTGAAAATAATAAGTGCAAAAATGAGGCTTATCAAAAAAGAACTGCACTGTACTAGTGCTAATATTGTAAAATCTGTAAATTCCAACTGGGGTGTAAGAAGATTCTTCAAAACATGTTTTGGAAGTCATACTATTGGATGGCATGTCATTCATATATTTTCTCGAACATGATAAGTAACTTTGTGCTATTGTGCAAGCGGGTATTATTTATTTGAGAAGGATACTACTTACTCAAACCACACGTTCTTAATCAAATCACAAGTTCTTATTATTCTTTCAAATGTAGTCCAAACTCTAGCGAAGGAGGCATTCCAAATGGATGCCATATCCCAAACTATTTAACTTTGTGATAAAGTATAAGAAAGATGCTTGAAATAAAGTTGTTGATTTTTTATCGAAGTATTGAGCACAAGTTCAACATACACACTTTTGGATATGGAGTCCCTTAAACTCTATGGATAGCTTTGTGATACACTCATGTAGTTTTTCAAAGTTGACTTTGCATCCATGTAGTTTTACATGATAATATTTTATTACATCATTTTTGCATTGTGTATTTTTGTCTAGTTGACTTGTTGATGCATTGAGAAATACCTCCTTGTAACTGAAGGTCACATTGTCGAATTCATCTACACATTCACAATATTAAAACAAAACAAAAATATTCAATAATAAACATGACAACAACATTCATGTAAATACATGGAAGTTTTAGTGGAAACCCATTTGAGAAAATCATTGTCGATCCATCGTTCTCTCTCTATTAATTCTAAAGAATAATTTACTCTCAGGGACTGGACCACACCTTTTGTTTGTCATCACGTTCAAATTCATTATGATTCTAGGACGAAGGCCATGGCAACCCTTACTCTCAGTCACCATGTCTAGAATGCTCCCTCTTTCCCTCCTCATTTATTGCATTTATCTTCTCTCGTCATGTTGCAACCACCCTTTTGTTGGTTAATCTTCTACCTTCTCCAATTGTTCAATGGATTGATTCTTCAACTGCTCTTAGCCGATACTAGTTCCATTTCCCGCGTTGGTGTTTGACGTCCAACTCCTCTTCTCCCCTCAATCTCCATTTGGCATGATCATATTTTCCCACATCAATCCTTGGGGTGGGGTCACACCCTCGTTTAAACCCTCTATCCTCTTTCCTTATTCCCCACAAGTTCCTTTCCATGTAGATGTGGATCCACCAGTGTTCTATGTATTTTCCATTTCTCAAAAGAATGTGAAGGGTGGGGGAAGAATGGGAGTCTACATGTTGCATCCTCCGCCTCAAAACCTACTTTGACCTTTTCCCTACAGTTTCGCCTCAGGTTTCTTCCTTTAAACTTCACTCCATGTTCCTCCCTAACACTTGACTCCATAGTACCTTTTCCCACCATGTACACAAGTCCACCTCTACATGCCTTAAAACCGACGACACTCGTGATATGATACATAACTTAACTATCTCATCAATCACATGGATGGGGTCCACACCTCAACGCTTGTTATATCCCCCCCGCCCCCCCAACTTTACAAAGGAATGTAGAGGGTTGGGATGTAGATCATTCACTCCTCTACATCCCTCCAAGCTTCACCCCAACTACTCATCCAAAGGAATGTGGATTAAGGTGGGGATGTAGAACACTCATTCTCTTTCTATATCACCATTTGATCCACTCCAAAAGAATTTTCATAGCCTTTAACAAAAGATTTTAATTCCTTCCATGACATGTTGGCTTCACCGCATCACCTTTAACATTCAACATATGACACACATACCATTTGCACCATCAATTAACCTTTGCAAGATCACTACATCACCACCTCTATTTGCCACAAGAATTTAATAATATGACTCTTCTTCTCGTTGAATTCTCCATCTATTATCAACCATGCATCTTTTTGGCATCTCTAGGTATGTAACCTCTACTTGTCACCAATTTAAGATATCCCCTGAGCCCTCCAAGGAGCACCTTGAAATTGTTGAGGATGTCGTTGCACTAGACTCCTCATATTATTAAATATAATATCTCTTTCTTATGGGCTATGATCATAATTCCAACTAGCACTTCAACTCTTTGATTACGTTGCATCTTCTTTAAACTCCAGTTCTATAATCTTCTTGACTCAAATTTCCCTTTATGCCACAACGTATTTACTTGTGAAAAATCAACACATGATATTATGGGAATCCTCAATCCCATCTACAATAACATCATATTTTGTTGCAACTTGCAACTCTCTACTACCACTATGAGTTTCTGCCTCCCCCACATTAGCACCATTGAGCCATGTCTCCTCAAAGACTCAGCTGCATCCACTTCAATAGTTTATGGTGACTAGGCTTAGCCAATCTCTCTGGTCGAAACTACACTACATAGAGTATGCACTGAACATGTTACAATGTCTCTCTCTTGGACTCAATTATTACACAAACTACCTCATATTCGACTATCTATGAGAGTCTTCCTCTTCTTCATAAAACAAAACATTCATAGACTTACACTCATATTCAACAATGTACACCCTCTCTTTCTACAAAAACTCTCAAATTGCAACACATTATCTTGCATAACCTTTCTCTTATGTGGTAGATTTGAATATGCTCTCTTTCTCTAACAATATCTTCTCCTTACGATTTGAATTATGATGAAACTGAGATGAAGATAGCAACAAAAGATGAAATAATAGAGAGATATTGCAAGAGCACAATAATACAATGAAACTCAAAGTTACTCTCAATGAATGAAATCGTAAAAACATTGCAATATGCAAAGCAATACAAACTAGCTAAAATGGTGGTAGCTTGTCTCTAAAAAAGTGATGTATTTGGTATGCTCATTCACAAAAATCTCATTACAATAGGTTAATGTTAGGATATTTAGACACTTGAGAGTTAGTGAAGATCAACTTGTTCTAATGTGTCTTTAGGTAAAGTGTATTTCTTTAGTGTGTTTCCTTACTATGCATTAGTGTGCATTTGTTGTTCTGTAATCCAATGGTCATGGCATATTCTATACATAAAGTAATTGAATGGTTTATATTCTCTTTGATATTAACGACTATATAGATCCATGGCTTAAAACCTGATTGGTGATTTCTCTTTGTTGGCGTAGGCCTATTTTGGGAGAAAAAACTATTTTGGGAAGAAAGTCTATTTTGGGCGCTGACCTATTTTTTGAGAGAGAGATCTACTTTTAGAGCATGCACCATAGGTGGCAGAAAAGAAACATGTAGAAAAAGAAGGAAAAACAACATGCAGAAGGAGAAAAAGCAGTGTGGCGCGCATGCAGATAGACCTAACCATTTTAGGGTTAGGGTTTTGACAAAAATGTAACGACTATAAGCCCTAGGGGGGGTGAACCACGATAAATCTAGTGTGATGATGTGTTTGAATGGTTGTTTTGATGTTATGGTATGAATCTATTACATAATGAATGGTAATCTAGCTAATCATAGCATGCATGCATAGTTAGATGAATGGATGAACACTATCTTAGATGAATGAATAACAATATTGGTGCATGAAGAAAATAATCAGTAGACAGTCCCAATCCCTTCCTAGACTGCAAACACCTGAGTATTGCAGTCCCCCATAAAGCTATATCGGGTGAGACTATGTTGTGCACTCTGTGCGCAATGTTGCCTTTTGGTTTACTAGGAGGGCCGATAGTTTTGAGGGTTTTGTTGGAAACCTATTGAGATCAGAACCCGTGTCAGCCTAAGCGTCCAACAAATGGTTCTGTTGCCGGCTAGAACTGTGCAGGATTTAGTGGAAGGGATATGTGAAAGAAAATCATGAAGAATGAAAGTATAGAAGGGAATGTTCAGACCATGGAATCCAACGAAGGCGAAGATTGAAAGATGGTTAAGGACAAAGGAACTCGAGTTTGCGCAGAAGGACAACAAAAACCCTAAATTTACACCACGCAAATATCTCGACAAATATGTGTTTAGCGACTTGCATGAAGTATTTTTCTGTGAATTTCTGTAGTTGTTGTAGGAGTGGTTATTGAGGTTGAAGGACAATCATCCTACGAATCGGATCAGACAGCTAGAGTGTCGTTCAATGGAGATTGTGCAGTTGCAACAAGTCAATAATAAATTTATGCGTGCAATAGATTTTTGGTTAGACAATATTATTGCAAGGTTTATCACTGAATTTGTAGTTGATACTGTGAAGTCGTACACTGCTGCAGAGCATGATTTTCTGAAGGGACCCAAAGTTAGGTATATCAGATCACTTTATATTTCTATCAAGATTTTAATGTATGACAAAACATGCCATGTGTCCAATTTGTTAGATTTAATTCTAAAGTTTGGACCTGAAATACTATCATTTGTATTCTTTCCAATGGAACTATTGGCACTCGATTTGGACTTCTTTAGCTTCATATATGTTTGTTTTTCCAAGAACACATGTTTGACACTAGTTTCGTGATAAGTCAAAAACCATATTTTTCACAGCTTGTATTTCTAAAAATATAGCAAACTAGAACTTAAATTTTTATAGGTGATTTGTTATGTCTCCTCAGGTTCCCAAAAATTTTGCTACCTAAAAATTCCCAGATTTTTTTTTTTTAATGACAATACCAAGATGACTCGATTGAAGGAGCCAAACTCAAGGATCATATGCTTTGAAATCAAATGTTATGCACCAAACACCAAAATAGCATAAAAATAGAAAGAGAAGTAACTCCATGCCTTGAGAATGAGAGAGAAAAGTGACCGAGAAGGAGGTTTGAGGAGGCAACCTCCTATTACAATATAACAAATGCACAAAATGAGATTATCTCTAAAACTAGGTCTCCTAGATACATATATAGGAAACAAAGGTACAATTACAATTAAAGGGTCTATCCAACCATTAAAGGGCCTAGTCGACAAATAAAGGCAACACTAATATAACAATAGAAATGTAATAACTCAATATCTAGGGATTAACATCTTTGAATTCTTCTCAAGCAGTTCGATTTTGGTTACATTGACTAAATGCAATATGTCACCCACGGTCTAAGAAAAACCATGGTAAGCAATATCATCTTCCCACTAGGTAATCCACCCATCATTCCCATGTGCTCTAGGTAGAAGGTCAAAAACTTTTATGATATATGCAACACAACCAAGGCTTTGAAGATCATAATTATTCATGATATAATGCATTTTATGCATGTGCACATTTTTAGCATCCCAAGGAATGATAACCAGATAGGCTGGTGATAAAGAGTGGTTGTGCCATTAACTCATATTAGTCATGCCCTAGATGAATCAAAATAGAAAGGATTTTGTTTTGATAACATTACTCATATCTAATCTCTATATAATTTGATCCTCGCCCTTATTAAAATTATCCCAGATAAACCAAAGCTCAAAGGATTCATAACCACTGAGACAATTAGATTCATACAACCCCAACCATGCCTTGAATCCCATCAAGGCTTCCTTCTCGCTCCATGACACCCTCATAGGTAACATCACCTTCTTTTTTTCCATGTAACATATCCCAAGGAAAATCCCCAAAACCCTCTTTCCAAGGATGGTACCTAGGGTAAAACCTAGATTCTTCAGGGCACAAGGCCAAGTCAACAGCATGGCTCAAAGTCATACAACAATATACTCGTTAAGAGCTCAACATCTCACTTGCTAGATTTGTTCCTCGGTGGGGAGGATAACACTCCTCCTCATAACCACCTAGGATAGACCCAATTGATTGATTAGATCACTTATTTATCTTCTTGATAAACATATTAATGATGACTATGTCTATAAATTGTGATAACTATGATAAGTATGACAAAGTTATACATACATGTGGATCTAATAGAACAAATAGAAAGATAAGTTTTAATATCTTGACAAATATAAACCCAAGTCATAACATGGAAATAACAATACAAGAACATAACAGATAAGTACTCCAAGATATGCGTTGATTGGAACCTCACATTCACATAATAATATGTATAATTATAGATAGATTGCATCACTACAGTGACTATGAAGCATTCTATATAAACTATATAAAGAGAGGTATAAACACAAATGTACAATGATTTACATCTCAAAGGGAGCCTAATTAGGTTTACAAGTCAACTCAAACAACACATATAAGGGTGCCAAGTTGACCTAAAACTACACAAGTGTACCACAAATATGCCCTTCTATAGCATTGTAGGGGCTTCATATCCAAAAGTGCACTCTAAATTTGTGCTTAACACTTGAAAAAAATCAACAAATTTTGAGTACTTTTGTTGGATCACCAAGAGGCATGTCATTCACTTAGAGTGTCTGTGTTGATATTGTTTGGACTTCATATGAACGAATTATAAATGTTTATGATAGAGTACGTAATATTATTTTTACTTAACAAACAATGTCTTCAATTCTTCATAATTTGCATGATAATATATGCAAGATACCAGATATATAAAATATGCAGAACA
>SNQJ01S0040047.1:0-11632 GCA_010110895.2 Picea sitchensis
ACACAGAAGAAGCATGATTAACTGAGTTCATTTTTGTATCATCAAGCAGAGCACAATTATTGATGGTTTTGAAGGAGATATCACCCTTAACCATTTTTTCATTTTGGTAATGATCCCGACAGTTAGAAGCTACTCACCACGCACACACCCTAGTGAATCAATGCGTGGAAAAAACCAAGGCCGTTATAGTAGATGGAAGAATCCTATCAGAATAATCAATTGTTCAGATACCTCCCTGAAGGAAGGTTTTGACACATCACTCTCTCCATGATGAGACCTCACCAATAACCGAATGCCCGTGGCAAAATGCAAGCAGTCATGATGTGACCAGATGCAGTTGTTTTCTATTTTTGGAAAAGGTGTCATGCAAAGATTGGTTTAGCGTAGAGCAGTCAGTTTCCTAAATTCTAAGGACAATAGATAGCGAGCAGGGTAGTCCAAGAAGCAACCTTTCCTATATATTTTATCTTTTCAATGTAAGCCAGGTTGGTTGGAAAAATTAGTATAGACAGTGTCTATTGAATGTTGTTTGAGTTCGATAGAAATTTAATGAAAAAGTCACGAAGCTTTGATGAAAATATTATAATTGTAGCAGTTGGATGTATTGTTTAATTTCTTTGTGTACGTACTTCCTGTATTCTTTATTCATACCTATTTCTGTCTAAATAGGAACGTAGTTTCTAACCTGGGATTCACTGCACAGTGCCCTGGGATTCACGCCATTTAGACAAACCGTTTTCCTCTAAGTTAAACTCTGAATTCATCCGCAACGGTGCTCCGAGTTGCTTTCTGTGTTTTCTCCCCACCTCACACAACGATTTTACACTAAAGGCTATTTCTCGCTTAGCCTTTATCCTCTCAAGTTCAATCACCGAGTCATTTATTTCTATCATTTTCTCGAACCTACAACATAGCTCAAGGTCTTACTCTCTTGCGCCAATATAACCATAACTTATTATTTCAAGGTGTTAAATCTAGCCAACAACTTTAAATCCATATCCTACGTTGAGACAATGTCTCTCTCGAGAGCCCTCTCCAGGTCCGAAAGGCTAGTTTCGGGACTCAAAGTTGGTTGAAAAAGTTACTATTGTCGTCTTTTTATTAGCCGAACAAATTTACAGAGTGCTAACATGATACACAAATTCTTTGTTGATGAAACTATAGATATAGATAGAGTCAACTATGTAGATTCCAAATATATAGTTTTCTTTTAAAATTAATATTGTTTACTATTTCTAATCTATTTTTGTCTTGAAATATATCAAAATCCTAAAATACATACCTCTTTTATTTCTGCTATAGCATTTTGTCAGCTTAACTATTTTTCAAATGAGTTATACACTGCACTTGAAGAGACTGATATCTACAATCTTAAAATAAAAAATATTTTTTTTTGATAATGTTCAGACCCTCATAGATTTCACGAATGAAAGGAATTGTAATTTCAAGGATATATTGATTTCCATAATTTTAAAAAATATATCAAAATTAATATTATAAATTTTGAAAAAATAAATCGCACTAGAACAACGAGTTCTCTACAATTATACAAGTTTTTGGAAGGAAATTGCATCGTTAAGGTATTCAACACTTTCAAAAACAGATACATATACCTTATATTTTGCTAGAAAAATAACATACCACTGTTAGAAAAAATCAAATTTCATATAGTTATTCACAATTTCTATAAATAAAAGTTGTATATTCGGAAAACTAATTCAATTTTCTACATTTCATGTTTTTACACCATATTCAAATTCATTGTAAAAGTACATTGAACAATCCCTTCAAGTTAACATAATTTTGTTTTTCCATGTTTGCATTGCCACTAATGCATCATGAGAGACCATCATTAGCTTGCACTCACCCATATGCGTGTGTGTGTACGCGCGCACGCACGACTAGAGAGGTTACAAAAGATTATAGGATATACTAGTGAATATATATCAATTATAACCCATTCATACAAAAGAGTCTATTTCTTTAGAGACATGTGTAGAGAATCACGGGAACTTAGCACAAAGGATGTGTAATATGACTCATCAACCTCTACATACTCAAACTTCTACAAATTCGTGTACTTAGGATTTTGTAGTCTCAGGCCTCTTGCAAGTTCATCTTTTATTGAACTTTAATCTATGCCATCACTTAGTAAAAAATAAGTCACAATACTCACTTGCATTTGCTACTTGGTTATTTTTTCCTTTGTCATGATATCGGCATGGAGAGCATCACCATTTGAGAGGAGGCATGTTCTTAGGTGTCTGTTGATTTTTGTGTATCTATTTCTCTATTTTATTTTCACCATATGGTATCTTGAACACTTGAGACATGAGTTTATTACAATGTGAACACCCACCTACTCTCTTGATTTTTTTAGTCTTTGGACATTGAATAATGCGAAAAAAATACTAAAAACAAAAATTGGGAAAAATGAACCATTTTGAGTTTACGGATTTTATTAATTTATTAAGTCCCAATGGGTTTTATTTGGGTATACATTGGTGTTTCCCCTTATCACAACATATACATGAAGTCACCCATTTTTTCCTTCCACTTGGTAATTATGGTCATTAAGTTTTATTGAAACCCATTTCTCTTGTCAAAATGGAGTCTTTGTTTGTCTAATTCACTTATTGTTTCTTACTCACCCTTATAACTAAATACCTTTGTATGAGTCATTAACCCATGGTTTCCTTTGAATTTTATGTGACCCATGTTATCCTTTTCCTTATTTATCCATGTCAAGGAATTCATTTCATCACCCTTCCCATGTTTAGCCAATTCCCTTGAGTTGAACCTATGTTTCAATGATTCATCAAATATTCTTACCTTATGTTGGTTGAAGGGAGAGGTCATCATCGTTCTTATAATGAATCAACTCATATTATGCGCACTCTTGTGCGCACTGAGCGAACTTATACTTTGAGGACACTTGATTGCAAGTGATCCATATTATTATACTATTGGTCATTTGATTATGATTATGAGGCATTATGGATATGATGATATGTTATTTTGTTGTATTGACATAGACATGTGCTATCAAATGGATTATCCAGAGTGTGCAGGACTTTGGACATTGAGAATGCAGAGGCATTGATGAAACCCCTTGGACTCTGGATCGAGTTAGGGAGTGGACTATTGGGTTTGAATGTTATTTATGTGACACATGTACATATGATTAGATGTTATGATGATTGATTATTATTGCTAACATGATTCGTTGATGGATGCAGTTTGACGATAGCTTGTTGACCAGACTCACATGTGGAGTAGAGGGGTCACACACGACAACCAGAGACTTGAGGGAGATGTGTGAACAACAACCCTGCCACAACCTACTAGCACTCTCGTCGTGGCTTGAACTATAGGTTAACGATTACCTAGTTCGAGAATACCCATGATGCCATGAGGGAAGACTGTGACAGTCACTCATGATTATTCTAAGGGACATGCAATAAGGCAGGGGCCTTATTCCTTGGAGGCCCTTAGTCTCCCACAAGATCACCTGGCGAAGTATTGACTCCAGGGGTTTTTGATGTCTACCAAGTCAGTGAAGATGCGAGTGGCACCCTTGGATCACATAGTGCATCCTGAAGGGCACATCATGCAAGGAAAACATAAAGAGGTGAGTGGCACCCTTGGAGATCGTAGTAAGTCCTAAAGGGCATGTCGCGCAAGGAAAACAGAAAGAGGCGAGTGACACCCTTGGAGAACCTAGTGCGTCCTGAAGGGCACATCGCGATTTTAACTAGTAAGTGAATAAACCTAGATGGACTTAAAATGAATGATGTGTTAAGTAATATTAAAAACAATTTTCCCTAAGAAAATGTCGCCCAACCTAGTGGAATTAAAATCTAGGTCTAAGTAGAACTGATGGTCAAAATAATAATAATAATAACAAATAAACATGTAACAAGAAGGGGGATAAGAAATTCAAATTTATTTATTAAAGTAAAAGTTTTAATGGAGGATTAAAATTTAAAAAGGGAATTGGTTGTTTTTATCTATTTTTTCTAATTTAATTTTAGATAAAAAGAAAAGAGAGTAAATGGTTGTTTCATTTACACTTGCTAATTTAATTTTTAATTAAAGAAGAAAAATGGGAAATCGTTGTTTTATCTACACTTTCTAAATTGATTTTTAGTTAAAAAGGAAAAAGAGGGAAACTTAAAAGAAATAGGAAACTTAAAGAAAAGGGGGAAACCTAAAGAAAAAGAGAAACATAAAGAAAAAGATGAATTCCTAACTTAGTAAGGAATCTTTCCTTTAGAACTTTCTAATTATGAACTCAACTAGGAATTTAGTAAAGGCGTAAGTCATTTAAGAAGTGTAAGGGAATTCTGGGACACCTAGGAGTGTTTTTAGGAATGATTTTAGGTGGGTGAGGGAAATAGGAATAATTAATTAATTAATAAAATTAATTTTCTAGTGCAACTAGGGGATCGGGCGACATGTGTACGGGGGAGGTTTTTCCTAATTAAAATTTATGAAAAAGGAATTTAATGAGAATTTGGGAAACTAATTACTTAAAAACTCTATAAAAAGGATGGAGGAGGAGGATTATGGATCTCATCTTTATGTGTAACGTTACGCTGCTGAATTTTTGTTTTGACTGAACTTATATTGTGGGAGTTGGGATACCTAGCTCAAGTAACGAGTTGTAGCTCGACCTTGCGAGGTGATATGGGTGCTAGAAGTTCTCTGGTATTGTTTGTGTGCCCAATTTGCGACTTGGGGGGCTCAGGGGGAAGAAGAGTACCCCTAGCATTGGCTGGGAGGTACTTATGAGGTCTCATCGGTTGGCAAGCCGGAGCTAGACAAAGTGCACGTGGGACAGAAACTATAGAGAATTCATGTTTGGCTAAGGTATGCCTGTTTAAGTTGTTACTAGAAATGAAATTAATTTACACATGTTATTTATTTGTACTCAGTTGAAGATTTCATTTCCATAAGTTGTCTTTCACCTGCTTTCCTACGGTATTTGTAATCCCCTTGCTTGTTGTATTCTGAATTGATTTCCCTTGGCGAACCCAACTTTTGATTGTAATGACTTCTCTGTATGGCTTTTAATGATTATTATGAAGATATTGTGTTTTTATCTTTCGTCCCTTATCCCTTTAGTCATCAGTCTGTGCCTGAGCAGTCGACCAGGAGCCAAATCGACAGTCGTCACTTCGGTGTTTAAATACCTATAGATTCAAATGCCCTGCCTTTCCGTGCATGGATGATGAGTGAAGGATATTTTTTTTCCCATTTGTCTATCCCTTACTTATCTCTATGTTTTTCCTTTATGATTGATCTCTAATCTTGCGCCTTCTTGTGAATGATTAACTTTGCAATTTGAATGACCAATCCCAAAATGTTAAAATCTGCGTTGAATGTTTAATCCTTGTTGCGATTGCCTTGTCTTCTACTCCTGCAATTGATTTGTTTCTTGCTGCGATCTTCTACTGCTTTCGTTTTTCATCCTGGAGTCATCGCCTACATTCTTATTGGCTGGAATGTTTATAGTTTAAAGGTTATGGTATCCTATAGTGCATCTAGGTATTTTAACTGATGAGAGTTCGAATTCATTTTATTGTTGAATGACCATTAAACACGTCCAGTTTTTATTTAGTTTTTACTGTTGAAATAATCCCTTGTGTAATTGCTTCAGAAGGTTGCACACAGATTTCAAAATAATACTTGAGAAAAACATTTCATTTTTACTGCTAAATAATCCTTTGAAATAAGAATTTGAAATAATCCTATCAAAATAATTCTTTTGAAACAAACATTTCAAATTAATCCTTTGGAACAAGCATTTCGTTTTTTGTTGTTGAAATAATCACTTCCTTGGAGTTACCCCTGCCCTCGTTATGTAATCTCTTCATAAATTTGCACAATAAATTCGATAAAAGTGATCTCTTGGGTGGAAGGATTCCTTTTCTGTCATTTTAATATAAAATTTTAGACTGATCCAATTAGTTGGGCATCAAAAGTTGAGGGTGAACTTTTGATCGCAAGCTCCTTTGTTATTCTGAGTGTTGACTTTTTGGATATGCAAGGAGATGTTAGCCTCTACATTCACTCGTTTTTACCCAACTTTCACATAGCGAATTCCCTTAAATGATTTTGGTTAGATATCATTATAGGACAACAAATTTATTAATTACTAGCACATTGATTGACAATAATTATTTTACAACAATTTTATAAATTGTATGACAACGAATGTTGACAACGATGTTGTACATACTGACAACAATTTACCTTTGGACCTCTGTGATTTACCACAATGGTTTTAACTCAACAATACTTATATATACAATGAAATTGTTATACTTAATATACAACATGTGTTGTGTGATAATAGACAACATATTTTTAGACAGAGCTTCCTTTTAATGCGAGACATGGTATCAATGCTAGGAAGCATGATTTTAGGTTGTGTTTCATCCCAGATATCATATAGACAACGAGAATATTTAATGGACAACATTTTGCATATGAAAGACAACGAACTTATGGATGAACATGACTGCAATTGTGTTGGTTGCTGCGTATAGATTCTGACAACGAATTTAATAATAAACATGTGTTTAATTTCAATAGAAATGCAATAATGTGTGTATATAGATGTTGGACAACGAATTGTATAGTCAGTGATTTAATTATATTGTTTATTAGACAACACATATAATTGTTCCAGTTTTTAAGACAACAAATTGTATTGTTTAATGGATAGAAATATATTATAGACAACAATTAATATATTTATTAGATAGCTATTGACAACGATTTTGTAGGTATTGTATAGTGAATTAAAGAATAAGTATTGTATAGCGTTTTTGTATGTCAATGTCAGCGTATTTAATTTCCATTGAATGTATTTAACACATCGAATGTATTTAACACATCGTATTTAACATAGTCTTGACCAATATATATGCTTTTTACCTTAAGATTCGAGAGTATCATAGTGTTCATTAATCTTAATTTACGCCATATCCGGCTTGACTTTGGAAATAAACATCTTGCCAACGATGTCATTGTATTTGTAATTGAATATTATGTCATGGAAGAAGACCCATCATAATACATCAAATTATGTATTGGTGTGTTACTTTGGCCTTACTGCCTTATCCCTATTGCATCTGTGCATATCTATCACAATGTCAGAGAAGTGGATTTTGGCATACATTGTAAATTTTTGTATAAGTGTTTATAACGATAAACATTTTTTATTTATTTCTGGTTATAGTAAAGAGGCATCTTGATGTGTTTGTGATTACAATGAAGCGGCGTATTTTGTTTATTTTATTTTGTTGGGATGGGGAATGGTTGGAATCTGGCCCTTTTCTTATTCAAGCGGTAGGATCTTGTTTAAGTTTCCAAGAGTCATCATGGTTGCGCAAGGAATTTAACGTGTTATATGAATGTTATAGCTGTCAGTTTCTCTTGCGTCTTGTCGACTTGTCGATTGGGGGCTTGGGATTTTCATCATGGGGTTTGACAGTTAGTTCGGTCTCCTAACACATTGAATTTTTCTTGGGCTATTGGTATAGATGTGTTGTGTTGCACCTTGGCTACTGTCACGCCTATCGCCATGTGACGACATGTTTCCTGATGAGGGGATCATTACGTGCCCTTATGGATAGATGTGAATGATAACCTAGTTGAAGTCTTGTGCTCCCCGATGTGGGTGTTTTTTGTTGTAATTAATGTTGGTACTGGTTTGTGTAGGGCCTCAATGCGGTAGGCTTTGCACGCCGTAGAGGTTTCTAGTTACTGGTCGACAAATCCGCTGTGTTGGGTGGTTGATTTTGTATCTTAGCTTGTAGGCATTGTCTTGCTTGTTCTCGGGCGGGTAGTCATTTTTATATGTATTTGATTATCGCATGTTTCTTCCAGTTGCATGACGTGCAAGTGTGTTGAGCCATTGTTTTCTGTTGCTTGAATGTGTAAGTTGTGTTCATCGTCAAGTCTTGAAGATTAATTGTTGTTGTTGAATGCCGTCCTGATTTAAAAAAAAATTGCACTTGCTTTGCGTCGCATGTAATCATAACGATTGGGTTATTTACATATGGTATCAAAGCGGGTTCAAACCTGCGACTGTGGGTCGCCATGATTTCCATTGCAATAAACCCTTGAGTATTAACCTAGCACTAACTTAAAACTTTAATGTGTCCATGCAGTGATCTCGATTAGAGGACGTTGCAGAGGTTCACAACGTGGTGCCATGGAAGGAGGTGTGAGGCCTCCATAAGTTCCTGCACCCTCGGTGTCTAACCCCCAAGGGGGAAGAACAAGCCCTTGGGTTGGATTCGATTGTTGTAAGGGATGATGATGGTCTGACCAGGGTCCTTCCAGAGATTGTCAGAGGCCTTGACTCACCATCTGTACTGAGATGAGTTCGGGGCACCTGTACCCCCTAGGGTCCACAATGCGCTCAGCCAGTACCATTAGTATTCACCGTGAACTCGATAAGGTCAATTTTCCCGAGTTCTTTGGTGCCCCAGACGGTGCAGCCGCTGAGGCATGGTTGGAGAATGTGGCGATGTGCTTGCACTTCGTGACTATACCTCCAACATGAAGGTCCACATGATGGTCTTTCAACTAAAGGGGAGCACTCTTCTATAAGGGAAGACGCTCCTGCCACAATTGAAGATGGACATCGAAGACATGTATTGGGAACTGTTCAAGGAATGCTTCCAGGAGAGGTATATTTCTGAGGAATTCAATGAGCATCAACTCATTGAGTTCAATGTCTTACGACAGGGCGACCGTACAGTGCTCGTTTTGGAGCTGCTTTGGTATGTTCTGCACTTGAATACCGATAAACTTAAGGTCAACAGGTTCATGTTTGGCCTTAATGGAAACATTCGTGCAAAGTGTTGAGAAAAAGATATGGATTGATCTTAGTCAAGCATTTTCATACTTTACTTGGCTAAATCAAAGTAGACGGGATATCACCTTAAGTTTATAGCCAACAAAAATAATGTCCTAACCCACATGTATTAATTACGAGTGCTTAGGCTAGTCTTTTATCAATAAAAGCTTGTTGGAAATTCATTTTTTATGTAATTTTTTGAACATAACAGTTGTTGAAATAAATGTAAGAATAGAAGAAAAGACACCAAGATGATAATCAAGACAGTTGAGACATAAAACAATCCTTTATTTCATTCCAATTCACTAAAGAGTCATTTCTTTACAAAATCTCATACATAAATCTTGGACCAAAGTCAAACTTAGACGTCCCCGATGAAACATACAAAAGGACCTCTGATAGAAAACCAAAACTGAACTCTAAAAGTTGGATCAACTTGCCACATATTGTTTCCCACTCGACTCTTCACAATAGCCTTTATCAATCATGAAAAATAATTCATAAATAGACAAGTCTACACAGACTATCAAATATAGATCAACACCTCTGAAAAAAAAGTGTTTGAATGATTTGATTCAACCCTGAATATTGTTGTCTACAATAAGACCTTGCTATCACAAAAGAGAATTAGGTTGTGATGAATATATAAATGAATGAAAACTGAACTATCTCAACATAAACTCAAAGAGAAAACCTTAGCATGCTTCTGCTTCTATCCCCCTCTTGTTCCTCCATTCTATTTTTCTTTTAACAAATTAGAATTGGTTGAAGTAGTTGAACCAACTCATTAGTTAAGCTAACTAAGGACTCAACTGACTTTAGTCAGGGGGGGAAATAATCATAATAGGGTCATAAATAAATAATAACTAGTAGGTGGGACCCCTTGTGACTCCTTTTAGTTCATAACAATCATAAGAATTATAACAAAACCATTAGTTAAGCAAACACACATCCTTGTGCCTCCCCTCAACATATTTACTTTTGACAATTTTAACTCATGAAATTTAAAAATATTTCAAATAATACTCATATATCCAAAATAAAACATGTTTTCCAAAATCCATGAAGTCAACTGTCATAAAACAATTAATAACATAAAATTCAAAAGCCATATTTCCCAGTCTGTGATGCAACCCTTCCTTGGTTGTTGTTTTCACCTCTTGATTTTCTCGAATTTGCCTTAGGCTGGGCAGATTGTTTAGGATTTATCTCACTGATCATGTGGGAATAATCATCCCTCAAATGCATCCGTGAAGACACATATTTGTCAGAATCAATGGAGGGTGAAGAAGGGGCAGCAGTGGCTTTTGCTTTATCAAATGCATGGTGGGCTTCAGTCTTCAATCTCTTGCTAGCATGGGAGGATTGCACAGGCGAGTGGTTATGGGCATCTTGGACAATGGGGTTCAAAGGTGGAGGAACAAACAAGGTCAATTTGGGCCAGCCACGATGTTGGGAGACTGTCGGGTGGACAATCTCTTGCCATCCATCATTTTTTGGAACCTCAATTTGTAAGGAGACATGAGGAGGTACATGGATACTAGGGGCTTGCGGGGCTTGGAAAGGATGCCTTTCAAGCCTAGGTTGGACTATTCCCTGCCCAATCTAGTTAAATAATCTGGCGTGAAATAATTGTCCAAGCTCTTCTGAATCAACATCAAAATGTATGGAGAACCTGGGCCTTCTTGGGCCTCAGTTCTAGTTACCTCTACCTCTCTTTCCTCGGCCATGGCTTCCCCAAATGAAAAAAATCATCCTGCATGTGTAATCGATTAGCAAATAGTCTTTTAAATAACCATGCATGAAAACTCTTAAAAATACGAAATAGAATTGGCTTAGAATGTAGCAGGCTCATGCAATCCAATCCATAGAATTTCTTTAATGTTAATCAACGAGCAGGGGGGTGAAAAAGGGTTCAGGGATACATGAGGGGTTTTTAATTAGCGAAAAAAATGATATAATGAAAGGGAGAAGAAATGGTCACTGCTCAATGACAACAACAATCAACTGTAGAACAAGCCAATAAAACATCATTGCAATCCACCCAAAACACTGCCACTTTCATCTATCTCAACATAGAATTTCCCTTGGCTGTAATCAATTTTAGAACAGGGGGTGAAGAAGGATATGGGATATGTGAAGGGTTTGTAATTAGCAAAAATTAAGATCATGGAAGGGGAAGAAAATGATTACTATTCATGAAATTAATCAAGTGATCCATAAAATATTCTGCAGTAAGATGAGATGCACCATCCAATCAACAATCATTTGACTAAATAACAATCCATGTACATTTAAATAGTTTAATGTTCATTAATCAAAACTTAACACAATGCTATTGCAAAACAATAAGTTTTCCATATGATTTGTAAGAGGCACTGTTCCCACAATCTGCATTTTATAATAATTTACGAGCAGTCCCCATTTCCAATTTGTTACTATCAAAATCAACCACTGTCCAAGCATTTCTTCAATCCATGACTATACTCCACAGTTATGTTTTCAATGAAGTCACTATTGCTGCAATAGAGCCCATCAAATTTTGCAATGATATTTGTTCTCATATATATATGTAGTAAAATATCAAATTTACATGTCTGAAAATGACAACTTATTATATAACCAACAACCATCAATTAGACACAAGCTATGCATGAGTAGTTTTCCCATGAAAAGTAGTTCTGCCCTTGTAAACAAACAATCCAATGTGAATTTAAAAGTTGAGCCACCTACCCAACACGATTTTCATCAACA
>SNQJ01S0040047.1:12861-25959 GCA_010110895.2 Picea sitchensis
GGACAAACAAAAAACCATACATCTGAGCCAACAATCATTTCATAACCAGAGTGAAGTCAAGAATGGCTAAAAAAAACACATACCTGTTAATCTAAATCCTTAAGACGAGAGGTGGTCGAGCGGTTTCACCCTGCTAAAGTTCTGAAGCGTGAACATAGTAGCAAGCTCAAACAATAGTCCGATTAGGGTGGCGGACAATGGGAATGGTAAAGGTGACATGCAGTAAATGCACATCGCCTCCACCCATACCTCATTAACTCAAGCAGTACATGCCAACAATTCTCCATTAACACCATTAATCAACATGTATCGAGACTATCACCATATTAAAACCCCATAGCATGAATTACACCATAACATAATTCGAATGCCATATAATTCAGTCATTTTATAACCAATAGCACCATTAACTTGTCAATATTTCCCTCGACACTCAAACTATCAAATACCATATGTAAATCGGCTAGATATTCCATTTTCCATTGTATGACCATTTACAATACCACTTTCCAAGTGCACCACCAACATTTCAACCATATACATATAAATCATGTGATTCAACACAATTTCATAGCCATTCCTTGTTAGATAGGGTTTAACAACAATCAACAAGGATTTTTATGCATGTAGTATAGTTAGGCTAGCTTTAGAATCTTCCCTTCCTTGCATGTGTTATAGTATTTTTCCTTTCTCTAATTTCCTTTCATATAACTTCAATAACATGTTTTTTGTGCAGGTGCGAGGAGAATAAATACCATTTAACGAATAGCAGGCCGTAGTAACATGAAGGAACAACATTTCAAAGCATACCAACGAAAACAATATCTCATCAACCATGTAAATGTTTGTAGCACATCATGATAGCATCGAAAATGAACAAATCTGATCTCCAATAGTTCAAAGGGTTCCCACCTACTAGTATTATTTACTCTTATATAATAATAGGCTTTAAAAACACTTTGCAGGAGAAATTACGTTGACGTTTTCAATCGTCAACACAAAGGTTAGGATTATGATTCCTCAAACCTTGCATGAGGTCATTTAGGAGGTCCTCATAGCAAAGGAGGAGCTTATCAGAGGGGTTCAGAGCAGGACTTCTGCGAGACGCACAGGGCAGGTGTCATCTAATGTGCAACAACATCAGACACTAGATAGACATTCACCAAGATATTGTGGATTCCAAAGAGGATCCACTTTCACTACACCTCAATGACCAGTGCCTCAGCAACAGACTCCTTACCGTCATTGACCAGACCCTTAGTATTTGATAGATCTTTGTGCTACCGAGAGTTTCATTTCTGGTGCAACGCTAAAAAGAATTAAGATAAGGGTAGTCGAACAGGGTGAGTTTATCTTTGTATAAATAGCTTCGGGAACCAAACAAAAGGTTGGAGGGAAGGTTACGGGTTGTAGCCTTAAACTAGGAGAGTTTGTCATCAGGGCCAACCTGTACGTCGTGATCTTAGGATCTTATGACGTCGTGATCGGTATGGAATGGTTGTAATTGCATGAGGTGATACTCAACTGTAAGACGAAATAGTTGACCTTGGTCGATGATGAGAGACAGAGACGCATGATTGTAGGATGGAACCGGGGAGTTTCCCTGAGGTTCATCTCTTCCTTGCAGCTACGAAAGATCATGTGCAAGGGATGTAAGCTTTATGTGATCCTTGCATTAAACAAGAAGGGAGTAGCAGAAGGTCTAGAACACCTTCCGGTGGTGAGAGAGGTTGCAGACGTCTTCCCAGAGGAGTTACCTGGGATGTAGCCAGAGAGGGAAATTGGAATTTACCATAGACCTAAAACCGAGGACTGAACCGATAGCAAGAACGCCTTATAGAATGTCAACTCCGAGGTTACAGGAGTTGAAAATGCAATTGAAGGAGTTGTTGGACCTGGGACTTATATGTTCCAGTGTGTCATTGTGGGGTGCGCTTGTTATTTTCATTCGAAATAATGATAGGTCGTGGAGAATCTGCATTGATTACCGTCAATTGAACAAGGCAACGATCAAGAATCAATATATGTTGGCAAGGATTGATGATCTGTTTGATCAGATGAAAGGCACGATGAAGTTTTCAAATATCGACTAGTGATCAGGGTATCACTAGTTATGGATCAAGGAGGATGATGTCCCTAAGACCGCCTTTAAGAGGAGCTTTGGACATTAAGAGTTTATTGTTTTAAATTTTGGACTGACGAACGCCCAGGGGTATTTATGAGTTTGATGAATGGGGTGTTCTGCGACTACTTGGACAAGTTTGTCTAGGTATTCATTGACCACATTTTGATTTACTCTTGGATGATGGAGGAGCATGAAAAACATTTGTGCCTGGTACTACAGTGGTTGCAAGAGAACAAATTGTTTGATGAATTGACTAAATGCTCGTTTTATCAATCAAAGATTCACTACTTAGGGCATGTCATCTCCGGTGAAGATATCACTGTGGATCCAGCAAGGGTCAAGGCTATTATGGAATGGCCTGAACTGACGAATGTCCCAGAAGTGCGTAGATTCATGGTTTTAGTGGGATACTATCAATGGTTTGTCAAGGGTTTCTCAAAGATAGCAAATCCGACTACAGAATTGCAGAAGAAGAACAAGAAGTTGTTTGGATCGATAAATGCTCAGAGGCATTTTGGAGGCTCAAGGAGTTGTTGACGATGACATCGATACTAATGGTCCCTGACATGGATGTGGAATTCTTGGTATGAACTGACACATCCAAGGAAGGCTTATGCAGAGTCTTGATGCAAGACGATTGAGTGATCGTTTACATCTCGAGAAAGTTGAGAAGGCATGAGGAGAACTATGAAACACATGATTTGGAGTTGTTAGCCATTATTTATGCCTTGAGAATTTGGAGACATTACCAGATTGGATGGAAATTTGAACTAAGAACGGACCACTATGGACTACAACACATATTTACGCAAAGCGACTTGAATGCACAACAATGACGTTGGTTGTAATTTCTTAGTGAGTATGATTTTGAGATTACTTACATAAAGGGAACAATGAACAAAGTGGGGATGCATTGAGTCAGAGACCATGCATATTTTATGTGATCCTTCTTCAGATGAATCTACGTGAAAATATTCTAACTTTACAGCACGATGATGACTGGTACAAAGAGGTCAAGTATTTTATCGGACATAACACAATGATGGTACCAAGATTTGAAGGATTTACGTTTGACGATGATAGATTATTGAGATTTAAAAATTGAATTTACGTACCACCGAACAACAAGTTGAGGAGTTTGATCCTAAACGAGGCTCACAGAGCAGTGTACATGGCTCACCCGTGAGTCACGAACATGAGGGAAAACCTTAAACCCTTATTCTTCTAGAAATGAATGAAGGTAGACATAATCAACTACGCGGAAAGATGTCTAGAATGTCAGCAAGTGAAGGCTGAACATAGACATCCAAGAGGATTACTACAGCCACACGCTATTTCGAAATCAAAATGGGAGGTCATTTCAATGGATTTCATTGTTGGGTTTCCATTGACGGCAAGGAGACATGACTCGATTTTTGTGGTAGTCGACACTCTGACGAAGAGTGCTCACTTTATTCCTGTGTGTATGACGTATCAGGCACCTGACATAGCTAGAGTTTTAATCAGCGATATTGTGAGGTTGCATGGCATGCCTAAGAGGATTATATCCGATCAAGGATCGGTGTTTACTGGACGATTTTGGACTAGTTCCCAAGAGGCCTTGGGAACCTGACTTAAATTTAGTACTGCGTATCACTCGAAGAAAGACGGGAAGACCGAATGAACAAACCAAATATTGGAGGACATGTTGTGTACGTACATGATGGACCAACAAAAGCATTGGGAAGAATTATTGCCACTGGTATAATTCGCATATAAAAACAGTTATCAAAGCACCATTAAGATGGCACCTTATAGGGTCCTGGTGGGACCGAAAGCGATCCAAGAATTGAAAGATCAAATGAAAACTATAATACAAAGGGTCAAGGAAGTGCAGGATCGACAAAAGAGTTATGCCGATGCGCATCATGTCGACCATAGTTACGATGGTGGTGATCGAGTATTCTTGCGGGTGAAACTGCGTAAGATTTTGATCAAGTTTGGAAAGGGTGTTAAACTATCTCCTAGGTTCGTGGGATCATGCGATATTGTGGAAAAGAGAGGGTCGTGACCTATTGACTAGCCTTGCCTGATCCTTGAGGCATATGCACGATGTCTTTCACATCTCTGTTTGAGACATTATTTTAGTAATCCTACACATATTTTGACTTGAGTACCATGTAGATATCGGATGAGGGTGCGCTCACGGATGAGCCAATCAAAATCCTGGACCATCGCATTCGACAACTACGACGTCGAATAGTAGATTAGGTCAAGGTCCAGTGGGACAACTATAGTCTACACTCGACGACCTCGGAGGACGCATATGATATGCGCCAACAGTTTCCATTTTTGTTGATAGATAGACTTATGATACTATGATACACTTTATTCGACACTTATATACTGTGGAACTTCAGGACGAAGTTTAGACCAAGAGGGGGTGTATGTAACATCTCTCTCTTGCGCGCAACAAGTGAACTTATACTTTGAGGACACTTGCTTGCAAGTGATCCAGATTATTATACTATTGGTCGTTTGATTATGATTATGAGGCATTATGGATATGATGATATGTTATTTTGTTGTATTGACATAGACAGGTGCTATTGACTAGATTCTCCTGAGTGTGCAAGACTTTGGACATTGAGGATGCAGAGGCATTGATGAAACCCCTTGGATTCTGGATCGAGTCAGGGAGTGGACTATTGGGTTTGAATTTTATTGATGTGACACAGGTACATATGATTAGATGTTATGATGATTGATTATTATTTCTGACATGATTCGTTGATGGATGCAGGATGACGATAGCTTTCCGACTAGATTCACATGTGGAGTGGAGGGGTCACGCACGACAACCATAGAATTGAGGGAGAGGTGTGGACAACGTCCCTGCCACAGCCTACTAGCACTCTCGCTGTGGCTCGATCTGTAGGTTAACGATTACCTAGCTTGAGAAGACCCACGATGTCATGAGGGAAAACTGTGACAGTCGCTCACGATGATTCTAAGGGGCATGCAATAAGGTGGGGTCATTATTCCTTAGAGGCCCTTAGTCTCCCACAAGATCACATGGCAGAGTATTGGCAGAGTATTGACTCTAGGGGTTTTTGATGTCTACCAAGTCATTCAAGAGGCGAGTGGCAGACTTGGAGCACATAGTGCAAGGAAAACGAAAAGAGGTGAGTGGCACCCTTGGAGCACGTAGTGCGTCCCTGAAGGGCGCGTCGCTCAAGGAAAATAGAAAGAGGCAAGTGGAACCCTTGGAGCACCTAGTGCATCCTGAAGGGCACGTCATGAGTTTAACTAGTAAGTGAATAAACGTAGGTGACCTTAAAATGAATGATATGTTAAGTAAGATTAAAAACATTTTTCCCTAAGAAAATGTCACCCAACCTAGTGAAATTAAAATCTAGGTCTAAGTAGAACTGGTGGTCAAAAAAAATAATAATAATAACAAATAAACATGTAACAAGAAGGGGGGTAAGAAATTCAAATTTATTTATTAAAATCAAAATTTTAATGGAGGATTAAAATTTAAAAAGGTAATTGGTTGTTTTTATCTATTTTTGCTAATTTAATTTTAGATAAAAAGAAAAGAGGGTAAATGGTTGTTTCATCTACACTTGCTAATTTAATTTTTAATTAAAGAAGAAAAAGGGGAAATGGTTGTTTTATCTACACTTGCTAAATTGATTTTTAGTTATAAAAGAAAAAGAGGGAAACTTAAAAGAAATAGGAAACTTAAAGAGAAAGGGGAAACCTAAAGAAAAAGAGAAACGTAAAGAAAAAGTTGAATGTCTAACTTATTAAGGAATCTTTCCTTTAGAACTATCTAATTATGAACTCAACTAGGAATTTAGTAAAGGCGTAAGTCATTTAAGAAGTGTAAGGGAATTTTGGGACACCTAGGAGCATTTTTAGGAATTCTTTTAGGTGGGTGAGGGAAATAGGAATAATTAATTAATTAATTAAATTAATTTTCGAGTGCAACTAGGGGATCGGGCGACATGTGTACATGGGAGGTTTTTCCTAATTAAAATTTATGAAAAAAGAATTTAATGAGAATTTGGGAAACTAATTACTTAAAAACTCTATAAAAAGGATTGAGGAGGAGGAGTATGGATCTCATCTTTATGTGTAACGTTACACTGCTGAATTTTTGTCTTGACTGAACTTATCTTGTGGGAGTTGGGATACCCATCTTGGGTAACGAGTGGTAACTCGACCTTGCGAGGTGAGATGGGTGCTAGTTGTTCTATTGTATTGTGTGCATGTCCCCTTTGCGGCTAGGGGGGCTCAGGGGGAAGAAGACTATCCCTAGCATTGGTTGGGAGGTACCGGTGAGGTCTCATCGGTCAGAAAGCGGGAGTTGGATGGAGTGCATGCGAGACAGAAACTACAAAGCATTCATGTTTGGCTAAGGTACGCTTGTTTAAGTTGTTACTAGTAATGAAATTAATTTACACATGTTATTTCTCTATGCTCGGTTGAATATTTCATTTCCATAAGTTGTCTTGCACCTACTTTCCTATGGTATTTGTAATCCCCTTGCTTGTTGTATTCTGAATTGATTTCCCTTGGAGAACCCAACTTCTTATTGTAATGACTTCTCTGTGTGGGTTTTATTGATTATTATGAAGAGATTGTGTTTTTATCTTCCATCCATTATCCCTTTAGTCATCAGTATGTGCCTAAGCAGTCGACCAGGATTCGAATAGACGGTCGTCACTTCCGTGTTTAAATACCTACAGATTCAAATGCCCTACTTTTCTGCGCATGGATGATGAGTGAAGGATACAATTTTTTCCAACTGTCTATCCCTTACTTATCTCTGTGTTTTTCCTTTATGATTGATCTCTAATCTTGCGCCTTCTTGTGAATGATTAACTCTGCGATTTGAATGACCAATCCCAGAATGTTAAAATCTACATTGAATGTTTAATCCTTGCTGTGATTGGCTTATCTTCTACTCCCGCGATTGATTTGTTTCTTGTTGCAATCTTCTACTGCTTTTTGTTTTCATCCTTGAGTCATCGCCTAGATTCTTCTTGGCTGGAATGTTTATAGTTTAAAGGTTATGGTATCCTGTAGTGCATCTAGGTCTTTTAACTGATGAGGGTTCGAATTCATTTTATTGTTGAATGACCATTAAATGCGTCTAGTTTTTATTTAGTTTTTACTGTTGAAATAATCCCTTGTGTAATCGCTTCAGAAGGTTGCACACGCATTTCGAAATAATCCTTGAGACAACCATTTCATTTTTACTATTGAATAATCCTTTGAAATAAGCATTTCGAATAATCCTATCGAAATAATTTGTTTGAAACAAGCATTTCAAATTATTCCTTTGAAACAAGTATTTCATTTTTTCTGTTGAAATAATCGCTTCCTTGGAGTTACCCCTTCCCTCGTTGTGTAATCGCTTCAAAAAGTTTCAAAAGAAATTTGATAAAAGTGATCTCCTGGGTGGAAGGCCTCCTTTACTTTCATTTTAATATAAATTTTTAGACTGATCCAATTAGTTGGGCATCACAAGTTGAGGGAGAACTTTTGATCGCAAGCTCCTTCGTTATTCTGAGTGTTGACTTTTTGGATATGCAAGGAGACGTTAGCCTCTACATTCACCTGTTTTTACCCAGCTTTCACATTGAGAATTCCCTTAAATGATTTTGGTTAGACAACATTATAGGACAACAAATTTATTAATTACCAGCACATTGATTGACAGTGATTATTTTACAGTGATTTTATAAATTGTATGACAACGAATGTTGACAACGATCATGTACATACTGACAATGATTTACCTTTGGACCTCTGCAATTTACCATAGTGGTTTTAACTTAGCAATACTTATATATACAACGAAATTGTTATAGTTAATAGACAACAGGTGTCGTGTGATAATAGACAACATATTTTTAGAGAGAGCTTCATTTTAATGCTAGATAGAGTATCAATGTCAGGCAACATGATTTTAGGCTGTGTTTCATCCCATATATCATATAGACAACGATAATATTTAATGGACAACATTTTTCATATGAACGACACCGAAATTATGGCTGAGCATGACTGCGATTGTGTTGGTTGCTGCGTATAGATTCTGACAATGAATTTAATAATAAACGTGTGTTTAATTGCAATAGAAATGCAATAATGTGTGTATATAGATGTTGGACAACGAATTGTATAGTCAATGATTTAATTATATTGTTTATTAGACAATGCATATAATTGTTCCATTTTTTAAGACAACAAATTGCATTGCGTAATGGATAGCAATATATTATAGACAACAATTAATATATTTATTTGAAAACTATTGACAACGATTTTGCAGGTATTGTATAGCGAATTAAAGAATATGTATTGTATAGCGTTTTTGTATGTGAATGCCAACGTATTTAATTTCCATTGAATGTATTTAACACAACAAATGTATTTAACATAGTCTTGAACAAATCTATATGCTTGTTACCTTAAGATTCAAGAGTATTGTAGTATTCATTAATCTTAATTTATGCCATATCCGGCTTGACTTTGGAAATAAACATCTTTTCAGCGATGTCATTGTATTTTTAATTGAATACTATGTCATGGAAGAAGACCCGTCATAATACATCAAATTATGTATTGGTGTATTACTTTGGCCTTACTACCTTATGCCTATTGAATCTGTGCATCTATATCGCAATGCCAAAGCAATGGCTTTTGGCATACGTTGTAAAAAAAATTCTAAGTGTTTATAATGATAAACATTTTTTATTTATTTCTGGTTATAGTAAAGAGGCATATTGATGTATTTGTGATTAGAATGAAGAGGCGTCTTTTGTTTATTTTATTTTTTTGGGATGGGGAATGGTTGGAAGATGACCCTTTTCTTATTCAAGCGATAGGATCTCATTTAAGTTTCCAAGAGTCATCGTGGTTGCGCAAGGAATTTAACGTGTTATATGAATGTTTTAGCCGTCAGTTTCTCTTGCGTCTTGTCGACTTGTCGATTGGGGGCTTGGGATTTTCATCATGTGGTTTGACAGTTAGTTCGGTCTCCTAGCGCATTGAATTTTTCTTGGGTTGTTGGTCTAGATGTGTCGTGTTGCACCTTGGCTACTGTCACACCTATCGCCATGTGACGGCATGATTCCTGATGAGGGTGTCATTGCGTGTCCTTATGGATAGATGCGAATGATAACCTAGATGGAGTCTTGTGCTCCTCGATATGGGCATTTTTCAATGTAATTAATGTTGGTACTGGTTTGTCTAATTCCTCAATGTGTTGGGATTTGCGCGCCGTAGAGGTTTCTAGTTACTGGTCGATGAAGCCGCTATGTGGGGTGGTTGATGTTGTCCCTTAGCTTGTAGGCATTTCCTTTCTTATGTCGGGAAGGTAGTCATTTTTATATGTCTTTAATTATCACATGTTTCGTCCAGTTTCATGACGTGCAAGTGTGTTGAGTCGTTGTTGTCTGTTTCCTGAATGTGTAAGTTTTGTTTGTCATCAAGTCATGCAGATTAATTATTGTCATTGAATGTCGTCCTTCTTTTAAAAAAAAAATTCACTTGCTTTGTGTCGCATGTAGTCATAATGATTGGGGTATTTACACTACAACACATTTTTTTCTAAGTTTCATCTATAGAATTGATAGCTTAGCTCCACTTTCCTCATCAATGGATTTTCGTACATTGCTAGTATATTATCACCATTATCCCTTGACTAGGTAGTTCCTTTCAATGTTTGGCTTCAAATTAATATAATATATTCACATTGTTGGGATCACACCAACTCCCTGATACATATTTTCATTATTAGTGAGTTACCTCACATCTAGTAGGGGTTTTCATTACTGGCCTTTGAGTAAACAATTTCTACCATGTTCAACTTTAGTTCATAATTAGATGTGGAGAATCATACCCAATGGTGTTAGTGTCCCAAATTCATTAGAATACCATGGAACTTTAAGAATCCTTTTAATTAACATTAGAAATTTGATTTGGATATATTTTTAGCCAACATTTGAGTTCCTTACATATGTTCAAGCCCATTTTTAGTTGTGTGGATTCATCTTCTACATTTTTGTGGAATTCATGATAGCATTATACCATTAATTTTAATGGATGTATTGAGAGGTTGATATACTTTGATTTTCTTCTCAAGACATAGATCCATTTCAATATATGATGTATATATTGTAGCATGACCTTCCCATTTTGTTGCACCATGATCCTATCATATGTCGTACTTGAATTGGCTCATACATGTTATAAAAACAGGTTCACAGAGCAATAAAATAAAACAAATGCAGAAATAAAACATAGAAGATACACAATACAATAGAGCGTGGTTCACCCAGTGTGGTCTATGTACACCAGATAAATTGCCAGGTCCTTCCTTTATTATTATCCAACAAATGAAGGGATACAACCTACAACACACCCATTGTAACTTCCTCTTCTTTCTCTCATAGTCTCCTCTCTCAAAATACAATAATCACACTCATACACACCCACAATACAATTCCCTCATAAAAAAGTGTTACTTATAGGGAAAAAAACCTTAACATAACTTCTACCGTTAGATCTATGACCTTATAATGAATGGTCTAGATTGACTATGAAATTACAATACTTTACAAGGAAACATTTCCCAATATTTCACTTTTGGGGTGTTGCCCCTAAATCCCCTGCCAAGGGGGGGGGGGCTAAAAAAATTGTAACCTCCCCCCCTTGGACTCCCCTGGCGACAGTTGTGGGGGGGCAAGCCCCCCCACACTCCCCCGTTAGGGAATGGGGTCCAAGCGCGATTGAAACAAATCTCTGAATTAGGAAGATATTCATGATCCGCAACCAACAATACATGACCATGAGTATGCCTAACTCATGAAATAGATGATGACTATCTTACCAWTTTTCTGTGTTTAAAGGTGGTTTCCTTGTTTTTAATCTCGCAAATGACTTCATTTATAAGCTTTCGAAAGTCTATTTTGATGAAGAAAAAATATAATTTATTTTTCACATGATGAGATGCACTAATAACCTTATACATTAGCCYGGGGCATATATTATTATAGGACTTTATATTKCATTTACCAAGTAGTCTTAACCCTAGAATGYGTTATAACATGATCTTTGAATTTGGAGGTACCATAATGACCCAAAACTTTGGGAAATTATATATTTTCATGGATAATTAAAACAATTCTCATATTGGCCTATCTCTAGTGCTCTCGACAATGCCACTAGCYCATTTTGAACAATTCCCTTGTTGATAGAGTCAAACTTGACCAAAACACACTCTTGAGTTGAGTTGTCCAATATTTATCACTTGTGAGGAGCCTAGAGCATGGATATTTCAAAAAAATCTAGAATATGGACTTGTTCTTCATAATAAAACACCAAAACATCCAAGAAGCCTATAAAAATGCCCTCGTCACATGTAATTGAGAGTTATTGGTTTGGTTTTTAAACCCTTGGATTGATTTTGGACAAGGTTTTATTTTCATGTAAAGGAATGACCATTTCCCTGGTTGACAATGTCAAACTTGACCACAACATGATCTCGAGTTGATTTCTCAAATATTAGTCACTTGTGAGGCACCTAGAGCATGGATATTTCAGAAAAAATCTATAATATGGACTTGTTCTTCATATAAAAACACCAAAAGGTCCAAGAAGCCTATAAAAGAGCCTATTTCACATGTAATTGAGAGATATTGGATTGGTTTTTAAATCCTTGGGTTGATTTTGGACAATATTTTGTTTTCATACAAACAAATATCAATTTTTTTTCCTTTGTATCAATTTGTCCAATTTACTTGTGGAGAATTGAGGAGACTGATTAAGGGCATGACAAACTTTTCAATAGAGAGATATTTAAGAGGAACGGGCCCTAAGGAAAAATAAATTGGCGCCATCTTCTTTTTATAATAGAATCTAGTTTATTTCCTCCACGTTAACACAATATACTCGTTCAAATCTCAACATATCAAAAAGGATAACAATCATTCCTCCCAACCACCTAAACTAAACCTAATTAACAAATTTAAATTTTTTTATTATAAAATAAGAAAGATATTTTTTTATTTGTCTTATATAGACTTTCTCTTTCTACTATTCATTTTAAATTTAAATATTCTATTTTATCTTAAAATGCAAGTTTCAAATTTAAATAATCTATCTTATCTTAAAATACAAGTTACATATTTTTATCACCTTTTCCCTTCAAATCCCATTTAGCTTATTTCTATAATAGACAACGTACCAAACCCTAAAAAAAACAAAACCAAACAACCACCCACCACATGTTTAAGTCATTAAAGTCAAAATGCACTATATAAAATATGAAGCCAAACTTCTTGGGGGTAAGAGGGATACGCACTAAAATAGCCAATGAGGGCTAAGAGGGATGTGCACACTAAGTAATGGGCCGACACATCACTCAAATCTAGAATGGAATATTTAATTGATTTTGAACTTATCAATTTCAAGGTGTCCAAATTATTAGTGAATGTAATCGTTTATAATATGTAAAAATAACATAAAAAAATATTTTTCCATTATTGTTTTTTAAAAATCATTATATTATTTTTATTTATACTTATAACTGTAATAAAAAAATAAAATTAAAAAATTCCAATAATTAAAAAAAAAAAATCATTATATTATTTTTATTTATAATTATAATTGTAATAAAAATTTAAAAAATTCATTATATTATTTTTATTTATAATTATAATTGTAATAAAAATTTAAAGCAAAGATGATGAAATGTTGTTTTTATTGGGTGAGATGTTGCACTAAAAATATTATGGAGAGTAAAACTAAATATTATTAAAAAACTATGAGATTTATCAAATAACTTCAGTGATAAATAAAAAGAGAGATTGATTTTCTTGTCTTGATATTATTTAAGTTAAAAGCATTTTTTAATGTTAGATTAAGATATTAACAAAGAGTAGAAGTTTATCCTTTTAAGACCTTTAAAACTA
>SNQJ01S0040047.1:33879-52299 GCA_010110895.2 Picea sitchensis
ATATTCTAATGATGGTGAATAGGGTGAAGGTGGATTTAGGAGACATTATCAAGAAGCATAACATTACACGCCTACGTCCAACTATCCTTCGGATGTTGGTGATGAGCTTCCCTGGGAAGGGATTACTGAAGAAATGACTGTTGTGTGATGCTCATGTGTTAAAAGAAGGTTGGAAAATGATTTGAGGAGCTTGGATATCCCTCGGGAGCATAAACAAAGCTTGGAGATTGTTTTTCATTCATCGCAAAACTTTATGGATGCATATCAAAAGATGGGGCCAACGAATGGAAATTTTATCGATTTAATGAGGAGATGAAAGTCAGAGGTGAAGGGGCCCTGATAAATGGGACGTAGTAAAAAGTAAAGTTTCAAAATAAAATGCAATTTCTATGTTCAATTTCAAAGATGGGCCAAAGAGAAAGATGTTGAAGGTGCAATATTTTAAGCACCCCAACATAGCAGGACATCTTTATAATAGATTTTTGGCAACATATGGGAAGTTTTCATGGAATGATGAGGTTCCACATTACTTTGCTAGACACTTTTATGCAGAGTTTTTCATGGACATGCACCCTAATTATACTAGCCTACCGTCCAATTATTATGGGGTTGGTAAATGACGAACATATGATTGGAAAGAGGCATATTAAAATGCGACATTGCAGAGGCCTTCACGACCTTTAGTATCTCATCCAATAGGGGTATTTGCCTCACATTCAGAGTTGTGAGCTACATAAAAGGTTGGAAAAGAGGCTAGGAATGCAATCGAGGAAAATTTGGAATCAATTTTTTTTTGTGTTGATGTTGGTTTGAACCATCAAAGAGCGAAAGAAAATTCTTGAGCCATTTTTGTTTATGAAACACACGAGGAGTTAAATACCATGTCAATAGAATATCTTAAGGAGTATGAAAAAAATTTCCGTAATGATTGGAAGGAGGTCATTCAAAATGGTGAACCGAACATCATATTGGTATGTGTTATATTTATTAAATTTTAGATGCATTTGAGGATAGTTTACTTCTAGTTCTAGATCTAGATATATATCATTGTATATATAGAAATAATTGAGTTGTTATTGTCATTAATTACAGTTTGGACATATGTTAAATGAATCTCTAGTAAATAGGGGACTTGATTTCACAAGTTTAAATTTGATTGGGTTGAATCAGGTATGTGTTATCTAATATCCACATATGAGCACTTTAGTTGTCCAAACTCCAATATTTTGAATAAGATTAACAACATGAAATTTATGTTTTTGTATAAATGTGAACACATTAAATCCTAGATTTAGTTCTTAGTTGTGTTGTTCAAATATCCCTATTCCATCTCTTACTACTTGGGCAGGCTTGTCCCAATTCTCATTGGGAGAGTTTGAAGAGGGTAGGAGTTCACAGGTATCATTGCATGTTGAAAACAAATTTAGTTATATCTGAAATTGAAATTTCATTTAAATTATTAATTTAAAAGAATAATGTCTTAAACAATATATAATTTATTGAATCTTAGGGTATGGTGGGTATAATTTATTGATATTCAGGTTGGCACATCACATGTATTACATGTTTCAAATTTTAAAACTACAATTTAATGTGTTAAAATCATTTAAATTTAATTTTCAAATGTACAAATTTGAAATGTGTTATATAGGGAAATGTGGAGAAGGGAGTGCATGAGAGTGTGCTTGAACATAATGTGGAAAATGGAGTGCGGGAGATTGGGATTGAGGAGGATGCATCCATACCTGGGAAAGATGCGTCTATTCATGATGATTCGTAAATGTATGTTCATTGCACATTAGTGAGTTTTAATTTGCTTTTATGTTGGGCCTTTTATATAAAAATGTTCAAGCTTATTTTTGTTGAATATGCTTATATTTTTTACTTTTTTTTTTAATTTTTGTTTTCTCAACTTTTTAGTTTAGCCTTTCCTATTCATAGGGTTACTCAACTAGTGTCTATATAATATTTCAATGCTTTGATCAATTATTTTGAAATATATAGAACCTCTATATAAGATTATCATCATCTAAAATGGTACATCCAATCTTATTTATGTTTAGATCATGATGAAGACCTAATTTTGAACTTGAACATTTGATTATTTGAGAACAGACTCTATCCCACATCAGAAAAGAGGAAGTTTCTAAATTTTCTTCGATTGCATTCCTTGCCTTCTTGTCCAAGAATGGCGTCGTATGGACATTTGTGTTTTCTGCATACAATGAAGTGAATTCCTTCTTTCCAATGTATTGTCAAACTCTTAACTAATTGCTTACTAACCAAAAAAAACAACATTCAAGTAGATTTACAAATAAGCTATGTACGTGCATGATCTCACTTATGTTTAGATCATGACGAAGACGTATTTCAAAGAGAATTTGATTATATGTAATATGAATACAACCTAAATATGAAAGATTTAAATGGTTTTAGAAGAATGACTTAATATATGTGCAGATTTGTGTTTTCTTCATGTACATGAAAGATTATACAAAAACATATATTCCACTGCAGAAAGAAGAGATAAGTTGTAGCACACCACGATGGGGCATAAAAAATTTCACTTTTCTTAAAGGATAGATTTTTCATCCATGGTTTCTAATTTGGAAAGTTGGGGAACCAGTCCGGCCTCCTGGTCAAGGATATCCGATTCTTGATCCAAACGACTCTTTGAGACCTTGATGGTCTCATTCTATAATTAAATGCAACCCCTTACGACTTCCAGGTGCAAGTCTTATGGTACCTACGACCTTCCCCTTTTACGCTTGCGAAATATTTAAGTTTGGGCACTAGCTCCTTTTCTGATAAGGCCCTTCCCTGATATGACCTTGGGTGATGGCCTTACATAACCACATGATTTCGGGCATGGCCAAGGGTGGTTTGAAACCAAAATACTTTTTGCCCCACAATTCTCCTTGAGCCTCCATGTGTCCTTTCTTCAAATCCGTGGTCTATATTGCGACCCACCCTCAACTTTTTAAAGTTCACGTACCTTCGGTCTCCACAATGCGATGGGACCATTGATCTTACGAACTTAATGGTGATTATGAACTGACGACTCAGATTTGTGCCTTTCAAATCAATGGATTCGATTTGTTTCGTGATTTGGGTTTCAGAGTTCTCAACTCTCAAACCTCGCCTTCTCCCGCAATGACAGATCTCCTGCCATGTATCCTCTTAGACCAACGGATCTGATCATTTCACGATTTCGAGCTTTAGAAATATCAAATATCAACTCTCATTTTCCCCCTATGTATTTTATCCAAAGATGATAGTCCACTGATGCGTGTCTTTCACAGATCGACAACTCTAATCCCTTCAGGTCTTTGGACTTCGGGTTTCTCAATTCTTAACTGAAAATCCAGACACATTTATCCGAAACTTGCGATCTATTGCCACATGTTCCTCTAGATATGACGGTCCAGATTTACTTCGGAATTTGGGATTCGAGGGTTTCAACTCTCAACTTTTTCCTGCTTCTAAATCTTTCGAAATCCAACCTTCAGATCTACTACCAACTATCTCCCTTCGATCTACAACCATGATCTTCTTTGTGAGGTCGGCCTTCGGGAGTTTCCATTCTCAATCTTCACTTTTCTTCACATGGAAATATTCCATAGTGGAATATATATTGACACTTGTCCCTTTCAATCAATGATTGTGATTGATTTCTCCTTTCGGTCTTTGGGAATCTCAATTCTCAAACCTTCGTTTCTTTCAAAGTGATTTCTCTAAAATAACCAATCGTTCGCCACACGTCCTCCTCAATTAGAGGCTCTACTTTCTCTTTGGGACTTTGGCCCTTTCAACCAGATCAGCCTCCCCTCAGTTTCCTTCTCGATCAACGGTCGAGATTCTCCTCTAGGACTTAGGCGTTTTCCCTCTCCTCTTTCCTTCGGAATTTTGGATCTGGCGTTGCATGTCCACCTTCAAATCGACGGCTCTCATCTGCTTCAGGATTTCGGCCTTCGGAGGTTTCAAATCTCACTGTTCCTCACGCTCCATTTCTCCCAGAACGTTTTACCCAGAGTTTGCGATCTGATGACATGTGTCCTCCCGCATATCAATGACTTCTGGCCGTTTTGTTTGTTCGGGCTTCATAGATTTCAAACTCTTCGTCTTTGCATTCTCCCAGAGTGCTTTCACCTGGAGTTAACGATCTTTCATCACGTGCCCTTCTTAGCGATGAACAATCCCAACTCACTTCGGGACTTCAGCATTTGGGTGATTCGAACGCTCCAACAATTTGTCATCCAAGAGTACGTTCTTTTGGAATCATAGATCATGTGCCACACATCCTTCCCGATCAACGTTCTTGGTTTACTTCAAGATTTCGACATTTAGAAGTTTCTACCTTTTCACGCTCACTTTATCTTGAAAGGATTTTACCTGGAGTTAATGATCTATCGACGCATGTCTCCCATGAATCAATGACTTCAGATCACTTCGAGGCTTCGCGCTTTGAGAATCTCAAGTACTCACCAACACAAACCTCTGGAGTGCAATCCTCCCAGAGTGTCATATCTCTAGACACGCATCTCCTACTATCAATGGTCAGAGTGAACTCTGGCACTTCAGGCTTTGGTAGTTCCAATATTTTACACCCTTGTTTATTTCGAATTCCATTCACCTGGAGACTCTGATCTATTGACACATAGTTCTCCAGGAGATCAACAACCAAGACCTACTTCGGGTATTTACCCGGAGTCCATAGACTTATGCCACCTGTCCCTCTTGGTAATGGATGATCCCAAATCTCTTCGGGACTTCGGGACTTTGGCAAGTCAATCCTCCTGGGCACACAAAGGTTAAAACTTGTACACTTTATCTTAGATCAGATGACTATCGTCCCTTTTGTGCTCAGATCCGATGGTTCACTGTGATTGCAGGGCCCAAACGTGCATTCTCTTTATCAGAGAGTTCAACCTTCATAATCTGGAAAGTACTCACCCAACTCGGTCTAACCGAAGTCATTGATCTTCCAGCCAGACTATATCAACGATGTTGGTGAATAGCAGGCCACGAACTAGCGCGTCTGCTAATTTCACCATCGCACTCTGCAATGATTCCCCACCCTCGATCTTCGTTCATAGATCGATGATTCACAGTGATTGCGGGGTCCAACCTCCGCAATATGGGAAGTGATCACTTGACTCTACTCTAATCCTAGTCGTTGATATTCCATTCCCAACAAGATCAACGACGTGGGTTGATTGCGGGCCGTGAACTAGCATGTCTGCTAATTTCATCTTCGTGCTCCGCAATGATTCCCAACCAAAGGAACCTTCTCTTTCATTAATTCAACCTTGTTACTCTTCTTGAACTTTGTTAGCTCTGAAAGGCTTAAGAGCTTGGTGCTCTTCCTCCTGAACTTAACACTTGGAAGGGTTCTTCCGCACACCCCTTACGCTCATTCCTCAACTCTATAACTTAAGTGGTTCTCGGTCTCTTCCTACCTCATAGAGCACCTTTGCATACATGCACTATCTCTCCTGAGAATTAACAGACTCCCTCCTCCAAGGGACTCAGATCGACTAGGAGTGTCAACATGCGTATGTGAAACTATGCCCAAGGTTGACGAACTCACAGTTCGTGGATCTAACTTAAGCCAGCACAAGGTGAAATCATTTACGAATACAAAACATGTACAATCCATATAATTTATTACTTTCCTAATTACACAATCAAGCAAATGTATCCATCCCTGGATCATTCATAGTATATTTACACAATTACAGCTCAATTTCACATGGTATGAGAATACTTATATATTACAAGTTGCATCCAACTAACTGACTATGGGTGTGCGCCTTTCCACCCAACCATAGGCTCAGAGGCATTTATTATTAGCAGTCTGACCACCCCCGTGCCAAGCCATGATATCACTAGGGAATTTACGCCATCTCTCAGAGAAACTATCTTTGTCACAGCGACCCTGCAAGGTTTATCAAATGCTTCCTCAGCATCAAGCTCATGTTTGGGTCCTTCAGGTTGTGTTCTCGACACTTCCTTTGGGTTCTCACATCTCTCTTACGAGATTTTTCTCTCCTCCCATGTCTCCTCTCTTGTTGTGTCTCTTTATGTATCTTACCTTCCCTCCTCTGGAAGGTTTTTCGACCTATCATGTTCCTTCTGTCAGAAGGAAGCTCGAGTTTGCAGGTCTCTATGGTACTTCGATCTGACATCCTGCAGCTAGACCATGTTTCCATTCATGGGGGTGGTTGATGATTCAACCACTGGTCCTTCATCAACTAATTTCTTTCCTCTAGAGATATCATGGCTCGCACTTCAAGGATTCACCCCCCAATAGTCAGTTATGGGCAGTTTAACAATAATACATTTACATTGTCCACATGCCTTAGCATGGTAATCCTATTTTATGATTAATTACAAGTTGGGGGAAACAAGGGTGTTACAATTCCCTACCCCTTAAAGGAACACCATCCTCGGTGTTCTTTCTCAAAAACATTTGTCATGCCTTTCTCATTCAGATGTTTCATAAATCTTGATCCTTCTTCCTCGGTCAGGTCCTTTTTTCAGACCTTTAATATTGGTCACCTCTTTCAATAATTCTTGGACAAAAAGCACATTAATCATAGTCTTATGAGAAAACATTGCATAAAAACTTCTAAGAAAATTTCATAATCTTAGCAGAATAATTATCTGCGCAGTTTGTCGATTTCTATCCACATGGTTGTTTTCTTATCCAGGCTCATTGTTTTTCCTTGACATACCCATTGGGTGAATTATCCCAATCAATAGTTTACAAGAACTATCAAGGTTTCATATTCCTTACGGTCACTCGCCCTCTAGGCCCAGGCCCAAGCATCCCCTTCTCTACTATACATTCCCTCGGGTGATCCATCTTGCCTTGACAAGGTTTTCTTGCACAAGAGGAACTACCCATCGTGTGCATGATCCCAATCAATAGTTTAAAAGACCTATTAAGGTCTCCTCTTCCTTGCAGTCACTCACCCTCCATGCCTAGGCTTAGGCATACCCTTCTCTTCTATATAGTCCCTCGGGTGATCCATCTTACCTTGCCAAGGTTTTCTAACATAGAAAGAATTCCAAATACTCTATCGAGTCTTAAAGTTGAGGCGTCCCTCAGAATTTCTCTTTTGAGGTGTCCTTCCATCTTGTGTTACCTCAACACAACATATTCTAGGAAATCATGGCTTACCACGAGGTTCTCATGGCTCAACAATAGCCATTTTTCATGCTTTTACAGCTTGAAAGCCTTCCGGCTCAACTAAAGTTAGGGACGAAGATTACTCTCCTTCTCCTGGCACAGAAATAGTTAGGGACGAAGGTTACTCTCCTTCTCCTGACTCAATCATAGATAGGGATGAAGGTTACTCTCCTTCTCCCGAGTCAGTCTCTATTTCATGCAATCAGATTATACTCTTTCTCATAGTTCTTCCTCGAACCCGAGAGCTCACTCTCTCATCTCTGCACTCTTTGCAGATTTTTTACTTTTACCTATATCACAGGTATACAAAAATTCATGAGACATCATAAATTTTAAATTCAAAAATCTTCTTGTAAATCTATCATTTGCATATTTCCATATTTTGTTTTCATATTTATTTCGCACAGGAAACAGATTCATAATTATGGGACTTTCCTTCCCATAGAGGTTTGTCTCATCATGCAATTGGTCTTCCTTATGGGCTTACAATGCTTCCATATCCAAGACCCCTTTTCTTCCTGCACTTTCAACATTCCTTGCAGTTTGGCTCAGTAGGCAACTGGTCTTCCTTATGGGCTTACAGTACTGCCATATCCAAGACCCATTTCCTCCTACAATTTCAACATTCCTCAGCCAAACAAATTGTTAGTTTCCATGCATCCATGTATATATATATATATATATTCAAAACCATGCATACTAACAGTTCATCACATCTATATAAACATGAAAATGGAGTCCCATTCCTTGCCTATGCCTAATTTCAACATACCAAACCTTTCAAAATGCAAGTCATCATTTCAAAGGCTTTAACAAATGTGCCAATATTCATGGCCACATTCATACCCAACGCACTCTTGCATTGATTTCAAGTTTTCACACTTTATGATAGGTTCTTTTCCATGGTGCATTGGAGCTTAGCCACACTTTTCACCATATGGCTTATTTATTCTCATTCATTGTTGCAGCAGGACTATGCTTGTGGCTACAGGATGATCATGATCCCAAATCATTACATATGACACTACAAGTTTCACATTAATGCCTTTAAGCATTCCTCCTTCATTAATAACCAAGGTGTCGACACTCATGGCCACCCAAATTTGGTTTTCTCTAACACCTATACAATGTAAGTAGAAATGTTGGAAGGTCCTCCTTCCTCAATGGGAAATCAATTATATGTCCTTTATGTAAACATGCATTTCCTTGAAGAAATTCCATGCAATGTGATATCTATGAGCACTTTTGTTTCCAATCATTCCTTTATTGGTCCATGTATTCATGACATATCAGTTCATGAATTCTTCCAAGGATTACAATCAATCTTTACTACCAAAGGTTCACACCTCCATCATTCAGTTTCTCCTTCCTGAATCATACCCTACTTGGGTATCCAAGGCATACAACTGCCTTTCAACATTTCATACATAACATTAAGACCATAAAACATTTCATAAGGGATTCTTACCCAATCCCTTCATACCTTGTGCCACATAGGCATGAACATTTTTATACCTATTTTGGTTGTTAGCACCCCCTTTGATATTATCCCATCAGTGGTGCTCCATGGGGACTTTTAAAGTCCCTTGAACAATCTTTCAATAAGAACCTTCTCATAGTCATCCTCTGATTGAGTTTGTTCATTATTGGCAACTTTCTTTCTCAACAGTTCCAATCTATTTATTTCTACACATGACATACATCATAAACACATTAGTCATCATGAAATTTAAAAATGAAAGTACCATAGTATTTAAATTAATAAAAAAAAATTAGACATGTCCTAGCATATCTGTATGCACTTCATCACATTATCCTTAATGTTTTCATGAGTGCAACACAACAGTTCTCAATTGTTTCTACAATAATACAACCATCATCACTATGGTGTCAAAACATTTACTTTCATCAGTGTACTAGCTTTCTCATCCTAGAGAAAAACATAATACATAGCAAGAAAATAATTGAGGGCTCTCCCCTTCTTCAAATTAATTCTACATCCCCTGGGACTTTTTAGCCCAACTTAGTTATTTCTAAGGCCTCATTGTCTTTTCTCTGCTTTTGCAATTTACTCCCTATTGGGATCTTCCTGTTCTTTTCCTTGAGCAGCCTTGGTTAGGCCTCACCCTAACCCTTTTTGGAATACATCAGCATGCTTTAATATAATTTTTTTTTGTTCATAATGGATCATGAATTTGTGCATCCTGCACATTACCATTCGGTTATCAGAATGGTCAATATTCATTTATTAGTCTTCTATTCATTGCATGATGTTTTTCAAAATGTAATCCAAGATTCTAGTATATATATATATATATATATAAGCTTGTGGCTCACTACTTAATTCTCAACAGTCATTAAGGTTGTGACTTTGTTTTCCTGACAAAGTCTTCACACAGTTCCTCCACAGGGAAATCCTTCAACATGCAACTTCCTTATTGCATATCCATCACTATTTGTGATGGCCTCAACCTTGAGTTAGCTTTAGAAGTTCACCAAATATCCCATAAGGAATATAAACATGCATCTTTTTCATGTACCCAAATTATGTATCCATACATATTCTGGACAAGGGAAATTCTTGCTTTATATTTCACTCATCAGGGAAACCATATTGTACCTATAACTATACTCTTACATCATACATGTGCATCACTTGCACGTTTAATATCATTCATACATAACTGGTATTAATATCAGGATTCATATTAGGAAGCTTCACAATGCATTAAACCCACGCACTCAAGCATAATTAAACACAGATAAGTATTCATCATGCTAGCTTATTGGTTGCACTTTTTCCATGTCATTCACACACATGGACATATCCGACTTATATATCCTTTTCCCAAGGATCTTCCAATCATCTTTATGATCATGTATATGCATTAGTGTAAAAGTAGGTACATCTCTTGCATCGTTTTACCTCATGCATTCACTTGATAGTTTAATTTCATCATTAGTGTCCTTTAGTTTGAGATTTCAGTCACTTACAGGACTAATCTCATAGTCATATCTCGTATTGATGTTTCCTTCTCTCAAGGAAATAACCAACCAGGGTCACTTTCCTCTTTATGTGACAACGTATGGAAAGAAAACCTTCTTGCATCAGTGTCCATAGAGTTTTACCCATCTCACTTTTCTCTGGTCATGAGGAGTTATATACTCTGATTTTAATTTAAAGCAGTAACTATAAATGCCAAGGATGCTCCCTGATCATATCAGATTTCTTTAAGCCCACAAAGCTATTAACCATTATATAATCCACCATCACCAGTGCTTGAAGTTCCAATTGCCCATTCGTAGAAGCAGTGTTACGAACACCAGGTCATCCGTCCTTTGGGCTTCAACTGCTCTTGACATAACCCTTCCACCTTCAGCTATCCACATTCAAGTCTTATTATAAATTTTAATTACAATATCCCTACTCCGTTAAGAGTAGTTTTCACTTTGACAAAGGGATAAAGAAATTCTTCTGTTGAAATTCAACAAGAATTCCCAAAATCACAGGTTCAATTTGCAGTCCTTCTCCACAAGTAGTAAATGCAGATAACAATACCTCCTTACATGACTCATACATGAGCCCAAGCAGGACAAGTTTTGTAACCATGCTCTGATACCAATTTGTTACACACCCACGCCCGGGCATAAAAATTTTCGCTTTTCTTAAAGGATAGATTCTCCATCCATGGTTTCTAATTTGGAAAGTCAGGGAACTAGTCCAACCTACTAGTCAAGGATCTCTGATTCTGGAGCTAAAGGAATCTTTGAGACCTTGATGGTCTCTTTTTGTAATTAAACGCATACCCTTTTGACTTCTGAGTGTAGGTCTAAGGGTACCCGCGACCTTCCCCTTTTACGCTTGCGAAATATTTGAGTCTGGGTGCTAGCTCCTTTTCTAATAAGCCCCTTCCCTAATATTACCTTGGGAGATGGCCTTACGTAACCATGCGATTGCGGGCACGACCAAGGGTGGTTTGAAACCAAACTACTTTTCGCCCCACAATTCTCCTTGAGCGTCCACATGTCCTTTCTCCAAAACCGTGGTCTAGATTGTAGCCCGCCCTCAACTTTTTAAAGTTCACGCAGCTTCAGTCCCTGCAATGCGACAGGACCATTGATATTATGAACTTAATGGTTCTTTTGAACTGACGGTTCAGATCTGTCCCTTTCAAATCAACATACGTGATTTGTTTCACGATTCGGGTTTCGGAGTTCTCAACTCTCAAACCTTGTCTTCTCCCACAATGACAGATCTCCTGCCACGTATCCTCTTAGACCAATGGCTCCAATCATTTCGGGATTCCGGGCTTCAAAAATCTCAAATCTCAACTCTCGTTTTCCCCCAATGGATTTTATCCAAATTTGACGGTCCACTGACAAATATCTTCTGTAGATCGACGACTACGATCCCTTCATGTCTGCGGACTTTAGGTTTCTCAATTTTTAACTGATAATCCAAACGCATTTATCCGAAACTCGTGATCCATCGCCATGTGTTCCCTTGGATCTAACAGTCTAGACTTACTTCAGACTTCAGGATCCAGGGGTTTCAACTCTCAACTTTTTCCTTCTCGTAAATCTTCCGAAGTCCCACCTTCGGACCTTCGGATTTGCTGCCACATGTCTCCCTTCGATCTACGGCCACAATCTTCTCCGTGAGGTCCGCCTTCGAGATTTTTTGTTCTCAATCCTTTCTTCTCTCCACATGGAAATGTTTTGAAGTGGAATATCTACTGACCCCTATCCTTGTCAATCAATGGTTGTGATTGATTTCGCCCTTTGGGCTTTGGGAATCTCAATTCTCAAACCTTCGTTTCTTCCAGAGTGATTTCTCCGAAATAACCAATCATCCACCACGCATCCTCCTCAATCAGTGGCTCTTCTTTTTCTTCTGGACTTTGTCCCTTTCAACCAGATCAACTGCCCCTCGGTTCCTTTATTGATCAATGATCGAGATTCTCCTCCAGGACTTAGGCATTTTCCCCCTTTGATTTCCTCCAGATTTCTGGATCTAGCACCGCATGTACACCTTCAAATCGATGGCTCTCGTCCGCTTCAGGACTTCGGCCTTTGAAGGCCTCAAATCTCAGTTTTCCTCACACTCTATTTCTCCCGAAATGTTTTACCCAGAGTCAGCGATCTGATGGCATGTGTCCTCCCACAAATCAATGGCTCCCGACTATTTCGGTTGTTTGGGCTTCAATGATTTCAAACTCTTCTTCTTCGCATTCTCCCAGAGTGTTTTCACCCATAGTTAATGATTTGTCACCACGTGCACTTCTTGGCGATGAACGGTCCCAACTCACTTTAGGACTTCGGCGTTCAGGTGATCCGAACACTCCAACAATCCCTCCTCCCAGAGTACGTTCTGCTGGAATCATAGATCGTGCACCACACATCCTTCCTGATCAACAGTCTTGGTTTACTTCAGGATTTTGACGTTCGGGAGTTTCTACCTTTTCATGCTCACTTTCTCCCGAAAGGATTTTACCCAGATTTAATTATCTATTGACGCATTTCTCCCATGAATCGACGACTTCAGATCACTTCGGGGCTTCGCGCTTCGGGAGTCTCAAGTACTCACTAATGAAAACCTCTGTAGTGCAATCCTCCTGGAGTGTCAAATCTTCGGACACACATATCCTACTATCAATGGTTAGGGTGAACTCCGACACTTCGAGCTTCGGTAGTTCCAAGATTCTACGCCCTTGTTTCTTCTTAAGTGCATTCGCCCGGAGACTCTAATCTATTGACAAGTACTTCTTTGGGTTATCAACGGCCAGGACCTACTTCGAGTATTTACCCGGAGTCCACAGACTTATGCCACCTGTCCCTCTTGGCAATGGACAGTCCCAAATCACTTTAGGACTTCAGGACTTTGGCAAGTCAATCCTCCTGGGCACACAAAGGTTAAAACTCATACACTTTATCTTAGATTGGACGACTATCATCCCTTTTGAACTCAGATCCGATGGTTCATCGTGATTGTGGGGCCCCAACATGCGTGATCTTTATCAGAGAGCTCAACCTCCACAATTTGGAAAGTACTCACCCAACTCGGTCTAACCAGAGTCGTTGATATTCCAACTTGACTAGATCAACGACATTGGTGAATAGAGGGCTGCGAACTAGCACGTCCGCTAATTTCACCTTCGCGCTCTGCAATGATTTCCCACCCTTTATCTTCATTCATATATCGACGATTCATAGTGATTGCGGGGTCCAACCTTCGCAATCTGGGAACATGGGTTGATTGTGGGCCATGAACTAGCATGTCTTCTAATTTCATCTTCGTTCTCCACAATGATTCCCAACCAAAGGAACCTTATCTTTCGATACTTCAACCTCGTTACTCTTCCTGATCTTTGTTAGCTCTAAAAATCTTAAGAGATTGACTCTCTTCCTCCTGAACTTAACACTTGGAAGGGTTCTTCCGCTCACCCCTTACGCTCATCCCTCAACTCTAGAACTTAAGTGGTTCTTGGTCTCTACTTGCCTCGCAGAGAGCCTATGCATATGTGCACTATCTCTCTTGAGCTTTAACAGACTCCCTCCTCCAAGGGAATCAGAGTGACTAGGAGTGTTGACATGCGTACGTGAAACTGTGCCCAAGGTTGACGAACTCACAGTTTGTGGATCTAACTTAAGTCAGCATAGGGCGGAAGCATTTACGAATACAAAACATGTACAATCCATATAATTTATTACTTTCCTAATTACACAATCAAGCAGACATCAAAAAGGGATACAATATAAATCATTAAGCAAACCTATCCATCCCTGGATCATTCACAATATATTTACACAATTACAGCTCAATTTCACAGGGTATGAGAATACTTATCTANTTACTTTCCTAATTACACAATCAAGCAGACATCAAAAAGGGATACAATATAAATCATTAAGCAAACCTATCCATCCCTGGATCATTCACAATATATTTACACAATTACAGCTCAATTTCACAGGGTATGAGAATACTTATCTATTACAAGTTGCATCCAACTAACTGACTGTGGGTGTGCACCTTTCCACCAAACCATAGGCTTAGAGACATTCATTCTTAGCACTCTAGCTACCCCCATTCCAAGCCATGATATCACTAGGGAATTTATGCCATCTCTCAAAGAAACTCTCTCTGTCATAGCGACCTTGCGAAGTTTATCATTTTCTTCCTCAGCATCAAGATCGTGTTCGGGTCCTTTAGGCCGTGTTCTCTACACTTCCTTTGGGTTCACATATCTCCCTTACAAGATTGTTCTCTCCTCCCATGTCTCCTCTCTTGATGTGTCTCTTTATGTATCTTACCTTCCCTCCTCTGGAAGGTTTTTTGACCTGTCTTGTTCCTTCTGTCAGAAGGAAGCTCGGGTCTACAGGTCTTTGTGGTACTTCGAGCTGACATGCTGTAGCTAGACCATGTTTCCATTCATGGGGGTGGTTGATGATTCAACCACTGGTCCTTTCTTCATTAACTGATTTATTTCCTCTAGAGATATCATGGCTTGTACTTCAAGGCTTCACCCCCCAACAGTCAGTTATGGAAAGTTTAACAATAATAAATTTACATTGTCCACATTCCTTAGCATGGTAATCCTATTTTATGATTAATTACAAGTTGGGAGAAACAGGGGTGTTACATAAGTATTTTCTGGAAGAATGGCTTTTAAAATGGAGATTTGTGAACTTTCATAGATATAAGTAATTTCTTGGAAGAATGGCTTAATATGGAGATTTATGAGTCCTTTAATTTGAAAGGGCATTTGAGGGAATTTGATTATATGAGAACATCTATTCCATTGTAGAAGAGGAGATAAGTATTTTACTGTTGAGGAGATAAGTTTTTTACTGCTTAGTAAATAAGGTCACCTGGCATGAGAACTTCACCTGAAGGATATGTGACTTTATCCACGAGGAGATAAGTATTTTATTGGAAGAATGACTTAATATGAATATTTGTGAACTTTTTGCATACACAACTATATTTATTTTCAGGGTATTATCTAACTCTAAACACAAAAATTGATTACCAAGAACACAATTTTTCTCTTTAAAAAATTGTAAGATTTTAGATAAGATTTTACATTGTTTAGATCATGTATGCTTAATATGGAGAGTAACTATTTTGAAAGTTTTGGAACTTTGCGATGAAAGTTTGATTTAAAAAAAGTGCCAAAAAAGTGTAATAAAAAGAGAGCGATAATCTTAAATTTGCGGAACTCTGGTTGGGTATGTTATTATTTTTTATTGTTTATTTAATATTTAGTTAAAGTATATATGCTAATATGTGTTATTTGTTATTTGTTTTTATTGTTTTTTATTGTTACAGATGTTTACATTATATTTGATGGAAAGAGTATGTTGGAGGATGAGACTTAACTCTTTTGGTATATATGTCAATTTTACTTTAATCACAACTTGTTTTATTTATCTAAAATGGTACATGTGTACATTTTATTTTAAATTTGTAGATATATTTTATTGTAATTTTTTAAATTTTGAATTTGATGAATGTTTTCTTTTGCAGGTATGAAGTGATCTATCTTAAAGCGATGGCTTAGAGTCTAGAATTTTGGAGTTAAATGTTTTAATCAAGCCTCTTAGTTTTTGTTATCATCCTAAAATGGATGTGGAACCTATGTATTTGGCGGTGTAACTATTCAAACTTTCATTATATATATATTTGGAACTCAAAATATCAATTTATTGTTTCATCTTTGATTTCTCTTATATTGTTTTTGATGGTGGAATATATTGTTTATTGTTTCATCTTTGATTTATCTTATATTGGTTATGATGGTGAAAGGGTAATTTATGTTTTATGGTCAGCTTATAATTTCAATTTTTATGATCTAGTAAAAGGTTAATTTATGTTTTATGATACTGTAGTGAAATTAAAAATGTTTTATTTCATTTTATTTATAAATATCATTGTACTATGTCAAGTACAACTTATAATTTCAATTTTGTTTGCTTTGCAAATATGGTTGAATAGTCAAACATATCATCAAATTATAATCAAATTATAGATTATAACTTATAATTATAATTATAATTTTGTTTGATTTGCAAATATGGTTGAAAATAGTCTTGAACAAATCATCAAATTATAATTTCTAATTTCAATTTTGTTTGATTTGCAAATATGGTTGAAAATAGTCAAACAAATCATCAAATTATAGTTTCCCACTTTGGAGCCCCTTACCCCAAACGACACTTAGAGATTCTGAGGGTTGAAAGATGTGATTGATTCTTCCTAGAAGGCTCACAATCACGTGTGATATATGTTCCTCATGCACAGTTGAGCATTTTGAGGTGAGCCTATAAAAACGTATACATGTCGCGACATCCTGGGGAGCACTTTGTCAATGGAAAAAGTCAGGGTAAGCGCAAGAAGGGGTGTCAGAGTGGTTGTTCGAAATACAGTGGAGTTGATTCTGTAGTGATGGAAGATCCGGGTAGTTATCAAATTATAGTTTCTACTTATAATTTCAACTTTGTTTGATTTGGAAATATGGTTGAAAATAGTCAAACAAGTCATTAAATTATAGTTTCCCACTTTGGAGTCCCTTACCCCAAACGACACTCAGAGATGAGGGTTGAGGACTAGAGGGTTTCTCAATTTAGGTTTCAAAATTCTCAATTGCCTCCCATTAATAATATTGGAATGGAAAAAACAAAAAACAATATTGTATATTAAAAATATATGAGAGCTTCTTATGAGAGTGAAAACATAAAAAGAAAGTTTGAGTCCATGGTGATGAAAAATTAGTATTAGACTACCAAGGTAAAAGCCAGTTTTCATTGGGTGATATGGGTTTCATTCAATTCCATTCAAGTGATAATCAATTGACTTTAACAATGCTTTTGTAAATTTAAGCATATTGATCATCGCATCAATCTAGGCCCCTCCTTTATTTTGATAGGGCGTAGACTCCTATCAATCCAAAATTTAGTAAAAACTATGAACTCAAAATTGAAAATTCATAATGAAATGACAGTCCAAAAATAAACTGGCTATGTTCATCCTTGGTTTCTTTTTTTTGAAAATTCACAATGAAATGACAACCCAAAACTAAATTGGTTATGTTCGTCTTTGGTTTCTTTTCGAGCTTTCAATATATTTATTCAAGAAAATGTGAAATAAAAATATGTACTTTGAAATTAAAAAGTTGAAATAAAAACATGATCTAGAACCTATTTTAATATGTAAAATTAAAATATACTTTATATAAGTAAGCAATTTTCATTACAATTTATATTGATATAAATTGTTTATGTATTTAAAATGGTAGAAAAGGGTTGATGGATTATCAATCCTCTGCACATTGGAAGTATTCACTAGTGCCATTAATATGACACCAACCATCAATGGAAGTATTCACTGGTGCTATGAATTTTTAATTAGGAAATGTTTTTTTTTTTCGACAAAAACGGTTATGTTGCATTAATCGGCATTCTGGCCAACCAAAATCTGGAAGTTACAAATTCGAAGAAGGTTGGTGACCTCTGACAGTGCTTCCAACCTTCTTGTGAATGTATTGGGATACCAATCCCCTCTGCTCCTTGAGCTAATTCGAGAGTATGACAAAGAATGCGTACATGAGTAAATTCTCACAAACTGTGAGCATAGCAAAAGACAGAAGAAAAGCATTATTCCAAGGGGGCTGAAATTTTCCCCTTAATGTAGGGGTCCAGCTTTTTCTGAGATCCTAAAGAAATGTTGGAGGCCGCCTCCTTTTCTCTGCGTGCTTTGTTGGTCTTTCGCCCTCGGGTAAGGGGCGGAGACGGGACTGAATTGTCTTCAGGTTCATAAGTTCCCCTAGAGCCGCTAGAGGGGGCTGTAACCCGACCTGCTTGAGCTTCTGGATATAGAGCCCGAAACTCTCTCGCTGTTATAGATTTTTGCGGGGAGGATTCCGAAAGGATTTCGTCTGCCGGAGGATCTTCCTTGACTGTTGTTTCTTCTGGTTCTGGGGCTTCATCTTCCTTTAGCGCATCAAAGCTATTTTTATTTTCTAGAGTTGCCTCTGTTGAATGAGTGGCCTTCGGGGCTTGGTCTAGTGGGTCCTTTCTCCTTGGTTGCCTTCGTCGATTAGCTATGGGCTGAAAATCATCTTCTTTGACTGGTCCCGGTTCCTCAGCGGCTTTGGGGCAGTTTCTTGCGAAGTGGCCGTAAGCATGGCATCGGAGGCACTTGAAAGGAATCTGCTCGTAGTCCA
>SNQJ01S0040048.1:0-19984 GCA_010110895.2 Picea sitchensis
TTATTGTTTTATTTAATGCATGTTTTTATTAATGTTTTATTTATTTTAATTTATTTGTGTTTTGTTTTTATTTATTTGTTTAAGTGTTTATTTGTTTTTTTGTTATGTATTGTATTTTTTTTTTGTGTTTTAATTTATTTAATTTGTTTTAATATTTGTTTTGTTTTATTTTAATATATGTATTACGCTTCTTTTTAATACATGTTTATATTATTGTTTTATTTTAATATATATATTTTATTATTGTTTTTTAATTTTTATTTGTTTTATTATATGTTTAATTAATAAACACTAACCTAGTTACTAATTTAACAACTAACTTAATTATTAATTAATTAATAACTAGTCTAATATATTTTAATTAAACTAACCATACTAATTTTATTACTAACATTATTAACCTATTGATTTTTGTTTATCCTAAGTTTGTTTTATGCAGGGATGAGTGGTGGGCGAGATGAGTTGAAGGATGAGGGAATGAAGGGTGCAACAGGGTGACGAAGGATCAAGTAGGGTGATGAAGGATCAGGCAAAACAGATGAAGGGGAAAATGGAATCAACCGAGCCAGATGTCTTCATCACGAGAGCAACGCCAAATCAACAACCGAAGAATCGAGTTACCTATGATTATAGGTCCCCAACATAGGCTCCACCTGGGGTTAGTATCTCTTTCAGGAAGTGTCAAGAACCACTAAAATCTGAACATGGAGACCAGTGCTTTATTCTTTGGGCTGATCCCCAAAATCTTATTCTGCAACTTGTACCTGTGTTGATATTTCAATTGAGACCACATCAAAATGAAACTGCTGAAAAAGAGATGCTCAGAATGTTGAGCTTATTTATACTCTCCTACCTACCCTATACTGCTAAAAATCATGCTAAATCAAATAATACAAAAATTCCAATGAAGCCAATGAAGTAGTTGTTGAGACCAGAGGACTACTTGACTGCTTGTTAGCACAGTCCAAAAGGCAACTTGACCTTTTGTCCATAGATTCAAAACTGCAAAGTGTAATGGCGACTGCTGAAAACATGATTGATATTTACAATGGAGACCTTGACAATCTTGAAGAACAAAAGTAATACCAGAGATAGATTGGGGCTCCGTAGTGTAAACTTTATCCATATAAGTAGCTATAGGATCAAGGTAGAAATGACCTGTTCCTTGATTTTTAGATTCAGCCAAGTGAGCAACATGCTCTATGTTATTTGCATCCTCATGCAATTTCTGGTATGGTTGCAGTTGTTCTGATAGGTTTAGCAGTAAGAATGTTGCTGAACTAGATTGTGAAGTTGATTGCTTGACCATGTCAAGATCGTAACAACTTTTCAGCTCATGACTGGCGAAAGAGGAATGATTTTGACCACACAGATCATCCAACCGATCAGCTATTGGATCCTGACAAGACTGCTGCATTGTTTCAAATGAAATTTCCTGACTTTCTGTGTGATTATCCTTCAAAATTTGTTCAAGAGTTTCCTTCAAAATTTGAAATGAATTATAATCTAATGGGACATAATTACATTCCACTGTTTCAAATCTTGTTTCGAGCTCTAGACTTCCATCTGGACTTTGAAAATCAAGGGAAATTAGTGACTATGATTTTGGGTCTAAAACAAATCCCATGTCATCAATGACGTCCTTTACTGACTCATCAGAAATTTTTCTGTCTTTGCTATTTACAACTCGCCTAAAGTTTCTTTTCAAAAATTGAAAAGATGAGAAACATAAGGGCAAAGATTTTTCCCTTGCTCTGAGATTTTATGCACTTTGATCATTGCTGTCATAATTTCCATGTGCAGATTGATTGTCATATCTGAGCTGTAACTGATCTTCTTCCTGCCAACGACATGTTGTTGATTGCTTTCAATAGTCCACATCTATTTCAGCCTCATTATTACCATCAAAATGATCACACTTGGGTAGATTATCCAAGTAAGGAATGTCATCAAACATGCACATCATATCAACTAGTTGTTCCTCTGCAAGTTGAGATGGAGCTTCATTTTGACTATGTCATGAATTGAATACATGAAAGAATCATTATCCAAACCATGGTACCAAGGGTGAGCTGCAAAATGTTTGGGAACAATGACCTTTTCTTTCTCTGAAATCAATCGCACATGATGTCTTTGAACATCCAGTTTTTCTCTTATGATAATATTTTGCATCATCTTTTCCATGGTGCTGTCCAGAATGTCTAGTTTAGCTTCTGAATATTTTGGCTGCTCCCTTTCTTTGTTCTTTACTTTTGACCAGCAAGTTGGCCTCCACATCAACTGCAAACTTTTGCATTTCTTCAAGTGTTGCAGTGTTCCTTTCTCTTAATTGGAATGCCATCTCAGGATAAAAGGCATCTGGGAAATGCAAGTAAGTTGATCCTGGGGGTGGCCTTATATCAATAGGCATTGCATGATATACCTTACTGAACCTTACTGAAAACTATTGTACTGTTTCCCCTGGCTGTCTTCTCAAATGTTCATACTCATCGAGGATGAGAAAGACATTTCTCATGATCACCCACCTATCTAAGAAAACTTGCATGAATTGATGAAAATTTCTGATGCTTGTAGCTGGAAGGTTTTTAAACCAATTTTTGACTTTACCTTGCAAAGACAAGGCAAACATCCTGATATAGACATCATCATCTTCAACCTCATAAAGGTCAAGGAAATCTTCAAACCTCTAGATGTGTTTTTCAGCAGTAATATTGGCATTCTCTCCATCAAACCTGGGCATATTATTGGTGTAATTGGCAGGGAGGTCATGGAGGATAGGAGGCAAATCTAGGGGCTTGTATCTTTCTAGGATTTTGGCAGTACAGGAGGTGAAGAAAGAGGCTTACAACCATCCAGAGGTTTAGTAAGAGTAGGAGATAAAGCAGGAGGCTTATGTCTCACTAGGATTTCTATAGGTGCATCTGGGATGTGCACAGGTGTATGCGTATGTACATGATACACAATTTGGGGCTTAGTCTTTGGAAGCTCATCAATTTTCAAATGATCAATGTAAAATTCATCATTGTACTGTTGACCAGGATCAGAATAAGAGAGAAGATAATTACAAAAAAAAATCCTATAACATATTGAATACAATTAGGACTTGAATACCTGCTCTTTCTAGGATTCTTGGTCATGCTTCAGGTTCGTCCTCCAGTGGAGTCTTCGAATTGGAACTGATCTGGAAATTGGAATCGCCAGGTGAATGATCTCAGCCTTCTTGTGTCTAGTCACTGTCCACCATCAGTGATCAGATCTGGAACTTTGAAGTGTACTACTGGGGAAATTCCCCAGTACGGTCGCCATTCTGTTAGCACTCTGTAATTTTCCCAAGGCTATGGAGGCAGTCACAGATGCAACATCAAAACCACTTCGAGCCTTGGATCTAGCCCTCCAAGACTCAAAGAGGGATCTCTCTATTTGATATAGCTTTATTTGGAATAGGATATTAGGATAGCTATACTATACATGGGTTTGTTTATGGATTTGGTATGTTTGGGAGATGAAAACTCAAATTTTCATTGGGCCATGGGGTCTTCCTTTCTGAAAATGGATCTATCTCAGATGTAAAAGATTGTGTCCACAGGGCAGGATAGAAAGACTACTGAATCAAATTGAATTAAATGAAAGTGGGGGAGAGAAAAAGAAGGGAAAATCCATCAAGCAGAGGAGCACCTACAAATTCCTATGCTCAACTTCAGATGAAAACATACAGATCATTAAAAGCCCAGAAACAGAGTGCAAAAAACAAGTTTTGTTCTTAATATTTATTTTAATGATTGGATAAGGAAAACATCAAATGGATTTACATAGTAAGAAGATAGTTACCCAGAGAGGAAAAACATCACCAGTGAATCTAAAACAAGAATCTTGTAGCTACAACTTTTATTTCTAGAAAAACATCTAGAGAATTAAAAAGTATCCACTGTGGGGCATGAAAACCAGAGCTCAATGATGAACCCTTGTGCATTTTTCTTATAAAAATATATGGAACAGACTCTCCCCAGGCTCATCCGGTTGAATCTAACCACCTCGGCCAACAATAGAAGTAAAATTGCTGAAAATCCTGAACTGTCCTCCATAACAAACGGACCGAATTTCTGCAAAAAAGGGGTCCTCATAGAAATCTTCTTCTCTTCAATGTTGACACCTGGGAAAAAAATGAAGGAGGTTATTGTATATTGAAACAACTCCCGTAAAAAGAGGACCGAAACAGAAAGAACCAAAAATCCAAAAAATGAGGCTCAAAAGAAAAACCAAAAATCCAAAAATGAGGCTGAAAGATAGCTCGATTATCCCAGATGGTGCCACCAGCAAAAAAATGAGAGAGGTTTTGTTCTTCATCCCAAGCACAGAAAACCTCTCTCAGTTTTTCAAACTTTGTTTTATTTTTCCCAGAATCTGCTTCGCAAGACCTAATGGTCAACCGAAAATGTTGGTTTTGAGTTTTTGGATGGGCGGTTTTTTTGAGGAAAGGTGGTATTTCGGACCCTAAATGAATGGTAAGTGGCATTGGGAGGGGAGTTTCAAATCACCTGGAGATGACAAGTGTCCCTCCCAATACCACTTTTCGGATGCCCCCCTTCCATAAAGTTTGAAAAGCACGAGGGGGTCCAAAATTTTTTATGTCCATAGATTTGTTTTATTTTGGGATGTGTGCATGAAGTTGCAAGTGTTAAATGCCGGAACTTTGATTATATATATATATATATATATATATATATATATATATATATATATATATATATATATATATATATTTTAATTTTGTAATTTTTTTCAATTTTGTATTTACGCTTTTACTATGTGTCATTTATTGTTTTATTTAATGTACGTTTTATTAATGTTTTATTTATTTTAATTTATTTGTGTTTTGTTTTTATTTATTTGTTTACCTGTTTATTTGTTTTTTGTTATGTATTGTATTTTGTTTTTGTGTTTTAATTTATTTAATTTGTTTTATTTTATTTTAATATATGTATTATGTTTCTTTTTAATACACGTTTATATTATTGTTTTATTTTAATATATATATTTCATTATTGTTTTCTAATTTTTATTTGTTTTATTATATGTTTAATTAATAAACACTAACCTAGTTACTAATTTAACAACTAACTTAATTATTAATTAATTAATAACTAGTCTAATATATTTTAATTAAACTATCTATACTAATTTTATTACTAACATTATTAACCTATTGATTTTTGTTTATCCTAAGTTTGTTTTATGTAGGGATGAATGGTGGGCGAGATGAATTGAAGGATGAGGGAATGAAGGGTGCAACAAGGTCTTGAAGGATTGGGCAGGGTGATCCTATCAACACCAAATCAACACCAAAGAATCGAGTTACCTATGATTCTAGGTCCCCAACACAGGCACAGATGAAGCTGCTCACTGCAGTTGAGAGAATGAAAATATCACAGGAACAACGTGTAGTCTAGCAATAGATTACTACCATCTAGGGTAGAGTAATGGAAGTCACGTAGAAACTGAAACCTGTGCAGGATGAAGCCTGCAAGGTGTTTGAAAAAATTGAAGGACAAGGCTTGCAACTGGACCAAGTGGTTGCAACAGTGGAACAATGCCTAGAAGGGCCTGTTACAGCACAGATAATCCAGGAGATCGTTGAGAAGGAGGCTCGGGCGAAGCAACAAGTTGAGGCAGCTTGAGTGAAGCTTGAATCCTTCGAAGCGACATTGCCCCAGGTCTGAGTGACTCGGGACGAGTCACAAGTGAGTGTTGGGGGCCTGTTGGCCCTCGACTAAGTTTTGAGGAAAACGTGGTCGGGTTAGGACCACTTTTGGACTTCGACAGGCTGGTCGAAGATGGAGCGCCCAGATGGAGCTGAGATCACGGATCTCACTCATTTTGTGAGCTTTGTAAGGGGTTTTGGTAATGGGTTATGGTATGTTAGTCCATGGGTTTACCCATGTTTAGGCCTTTTTGTAAGGAATTGTAAAAGTATAAATAGATAAGAATGTATGGTATAAGTAGCGAAGATAATAGATTGCAAGGCTAAGTGCAAGTACTTTTGGGTTGCTTTGTGCAACAACTTGTGTATTTAAGGCTCTGTGCTTGGTAGAGAAGTTGGCTTTGTGCTGTGACCTAGTTTTGGGAAGGAGGATCCAACGTTCAATGCATAGATCTCTTATCCTCTGCGAAGCTTGGCTCTGTGGCTTAGTGAATAGGAGCAGATGAATGTAAGAGATTGAAGAATGATAAAGAAGATGAATCAGTTGGTGGATGAATAGTCCAACACTTCCATATCATGTTGTTGAGATATCTGCTGCAGAAAACCTTCATTGCTGGTAGGCTTATTGTAGAGCTTTAGCCTATGTCCATTGACTGTGAATGAGCTTGCTTCATCATCTATTGTTTGTAGTTTGACTGAGCCTTTTTCATATACTTTTGTAACCTCATATGGACCAAGCCAATGAGTTGTAAACTTAGCTTTGAAATTTTTGAATTTTGAATCAAATAATAAAGCCTAGTTTCCCACTTTGAATTGTTTCTTCTTAATGAACTTATCATGCCAATGTGCCCTTTGTTGCTGTATCAAAATATTCTATTGTTGCCTGTCTCATCTCATCTAACTTATTCAATTGCATGATACTTTCTTTTTGTTCTTTAGAAATATCTATTCCTAAATCAACTGCTAGTTTAAAAGTATGAATTTGAAACTCTATAGGTAACAAAACTTGCTTACCATAGACTAGCTGATAAGGAGTGAACCCAATACTATTTTTCCAGGTGATTTTATATGCCCATAATTCTTCATTTAACTTATCTGACAAATCTTTTCTATGCATTTGGACTGTCTTGGTCATGATGGATTCCAATGTTTTATTAGTAGATTCTACCTGGCCATTGGCTTGTGGATGATAGGGTGTGGACTTTCGATGCTTGATTTTGTACTTGTCTGCTATGTCTTGCACCAATTTAGAAGTAAATTGTGCTCCTTGATCTGTTACAATCTCTCGGGGTACTCCAAATTTGACAAATATTTCTTCAAAGAGAAAGTTGACCACTGATTGTTCTATAGCTCTCACTAATGACTTAGCTTCCACCCAATTTGTAACATAATCAGTACACACCAGGATGTACTGCTTCCCTTTTGATGGTGGATTTATTGGACCGATGAAATCAAGAGCCCATTTTTCAAATTGCTCAATGTGAACTTGTGGCTTGAGTGGCATCTCATCAGTTGGAAGTGTATTTCCCATCCTTTGGCAGTTGTCACAACTTCTAACATACTTATGGGAATCTTTAAAGATGGATGGCCAATGATACCCCAAATTGAGTATTTTGTATGTTGTTCTCTTATCTGCAAAATGACCACCACAAGGTTTGTCATGAAAAGATTTTAATATTTCTAAAATCTCATCTTGTCTTACACATATTCTAATTATGAGATCATATCCTGTATAAAAGAGGTCTCCATCAATCCATGTGTATCTAGCACTTTGTTTACATATCCTTTTCTTTTCTTTGGATGTAAAAGAAGGAGGTAGCATTCCCAATGATAAATAGTTAGCTATATCAACATACCATGGAGTTATAACTGAAATGGAAAATAGATGCTCATCAGGAAAACTATCCGAGACATGAACAATCTCACCAAAATTGTTTAATCGAGATAGGAAATTAGCCACTTGATTTTCCTTTCCAGGTCTATTTAAGACAATGATGTTGAATTCCTGCATCAATAGCAACCATCTTGTTAGCCTGCTATTAGTAATAGGTTTGTTCATGAGATATCTTATGGAAAAATGATGTGTATGGATAAATACTTCATAACCAGTGATGTAGTGATGAAATTTATTCACAACATGTACTACTGCCAACATTTCCTTCTTAGTGACTGTGTAATTCAATTATGTAGGGGTTAAATTCTTGCTAATGAAGTAAATAACATAAGTCATAAGATTTTATTTTTGACCCAATGATGCCCCTATTGCAGTATTCGATGCATCTGTAGAGATATGAAATGGCAAAGTCCAATTAGTCCCTCTTAAGATAGGTGTTGTTGATAGCTTTTCCTTGAGTTTCTGAAAGGCAGTTTGACAATTAGTATCCCAATGAAAATGTACATCTTTTGCAAGTAATTTGAATAATGGAAAAACTATTTTACTAAAATTTTCAATGAATCTTCGGTAATAGCCCACATATCCAAGAAAAATTCTCACAGCCTTTTGATTCATTGATTATGATAAGTTCACAAAGATTTGTATTTTTGCAGGATCCACTGTAATCCTTGATGATGAAATATGATGGCCTAATACTATTCCTTCAGTTGACATCATTAAACATTTCATTGCTGAGAGACAAATTTGTTTCTATGCATCTTATTAGGAATTTTCCCAAATTCATCAAGGAATCATAAAAATAATTACCATACATAGAGAAATCATCCATGTATACCTCTACACATTCATGTATTAAATCAACAAAAATAGCCAGAACTGCTCTTCAAAAAGTAGCTGGAGCATTACATAAACCAAAAGGTAATATTTTATAAGCGTATGTACCCCAGGGGCATGTAAACGTAGTTTTTTCCTGGTCTTCTAATGCTATTTTGATTTGATTGTAGCCACTAAATCCATCTAGGAAGGAAAAATATATTTTCCCAGCTAGTGCATCTAAGACTTGATCTATGAATGGTAATGGAAAATGATATCTAAGTGTTGCCTTGTTTAACTCTCTATAATCTACAAAGATTCTCCATTTTCCATTCTTCTTAGGTACAAAAACTAATGGAGAAACCCATTGACTGTCAGAGATAGGGTAGATAAATCCTACCTGTAATATTTTTTGCAATTCTTCTTTAACTACCTCTTTCAACATTGGATTCATTCTTCGTTGAGGTTGCCTTAGAGGTCTTATGTTATCATCTGTGTAGATATGATGAGTGCATGTATCGGGATGAATTCCATGCATATCAGCATATTCCCAAGCAAATGCTTTATGATATTTATTTAATAATGAAATGAATTGTTCTTCCTAAGATGGTTCAAGATTTGCACCAATATTCAAATATTTCCCAAGACTGATTTCAATTATTTTTCTTTGAGCATTTTTTATTGAGTTAACGGAAAAAATGCCATTAAATGATGATTCTAAAGAATGGATTGTGCAATTTTCCTAAAAATTTTGTCCTAAAACCTGATCTACAACAATGTATTGCATGTTTCTCAATTGTTCCAAGATATCTGGTTCAGAAATGAAATAGTCTATCAAATATTTATTATTTTCCTCCCTAAAATCAAAAGCTTGATTAATACTTAAGATAGGTTGAATTACTTCTTCCTGTTCTTGTTTTTTTTCATCAAACCACAACAATTGATCTATTACAGAAGGTGTTTGAGCAGGAGCATAAAGTGTGATCTGTTTCCTTTCAGTTCCATGTGAAATAATCATATTCCCTATTCTACAACCAATGAAAGTATCAATTGTGGCCAACCAAGGTCTTCCAAGAATCAATGGATGGCCTCCTAGATTAGATTTTGGTTGAAGAACTAAGAAATCTGTTGGATACTCCCAAGAATCCAAAGAAATTGTGATATCTTCAAGTATACCTTCTGGCACTACTTTAGATCTATCAACTAATTCTAGGACTGTAGTGGTTGGTCAAAGATTTTGGAGATTCAAATATCTCATCGTCTCTAATGATAGAACATTGATAGCTGCTCCTAAGTCAATTAATGCTTTAGAGATTGAAAAATTGTTGATTGTTATTGTTACCATTGGAATTCCTAGGTCAACACATTTTTCAATTGAAATAGTATTTGACATTAGGCCTGCTAAATTTCCAATTACATGAATTGTTGGCGGATCCTTCTTTCTTTGGCCAGTTTTCTTTGAACATAATTCCTTGATTTCTTTTGTATAGATTGGGATATCTTTGATAGCTTGCAATAAAGGAATTTTCACACAGACATTCTTTAATTCATCTAAGACATCAAATTCAGGAAGATAAATTGATAGTTTTTCCTTAACTAACCTTTTTGGAAAAGGAGGTGTTTGGGTATTTATTGTTTTACTCTTCTGAATTTGATTATCTATTGGTCAATTTTTCTGTGCTAGGAATATTCTCTTCTTTAGTTTGTTCTTCTATAATAACAGGAGCGTCCTTTTGTAAAACTTTCCCAAACCTTAAGTGGATGTTTTGAAGAGGAAGGATTGAGTATGTAGAAAATGATGTTCCTTCATCAACATTATACAAGGATTTTTCCACTTTGTTATTAGGATTTTCCACTGGCTGGGATGGTAATTGAGTTGGTATAGGTGGAGGTTGGTTAGATGGTAGTTGAAATTGTTGAGATTGGTTTAGTTGTGGTGCAAGTGGTGATTGCTGAGAATATGGATTTTGTGGTTGATTCTGCTGGAATTGTTGATAAGGAAAGGGTTGTTGTTGGTATTGGTATGCCTGTTGGTATGGATGTTGGTATGGCTGTTGGTATGGATGATTTCCATAAGCATATCCTCGCCAACCTTGAGGAGGTTGGTTTTGGTTCTATTGAGGATGCCAAGCTTTCCAAGGCATAGGAGAATTCCATGAATTTTGAATAGGATATTGAAAATTTTGAGGAAACTGTTGAGAGAATTGAGGAGCAGAATTTTGAGACATACCTATAAAAAGTGGCTGCCAAGGTCTTCTTGGTGCTAAGTAGTAAAGAGATTCCATTCCTTGTCCTTCTTCCATGTGAGTATCCTCCAATTATTTCAACTTTGGACAATCATTAGTTGCATGGTTATCTGTACACAGTCCACAGATATGAAAGTTGTCTAAAAGACAGTCTTTCAATGCATGTTTCTTCCTACACTTAGCACAAAATATGGATAATACCTGATCTTGTTCATCCTGTTTCTTTTTAGCTTTTAATGTGTCAATTTGTGAACCAAGTGAATTCATGATATCTATTTTAAAATCCTCAAACAGGTGCCCTAATTCTGATTTAGTTACACCATTTGAAATTGATTTGGTTGCCTTAGTCACAATATCTCGTTGTCCTCGACCTCTTTTAGCTTTTCCTCTTGAATATTTCTTACATAATTAACCAATTTTAGGGAAAGGAAAGTGAGAAATATCCCTTGCCCCCATTAGATTAAGAGCATCCGAATTTTCATCTATAATTCCCTTTAAAAAGATAGTACGTATGACATCCAAAGGAAGATTAGTTTGCTTAGATTTTTGCACATTATAGAGAAATTTTTCTAGATATTCTTCTAAGCTTTCATCTTCACTTTGAGACATTTTAAAAATATCTTCTTTAGAGTCTTTTGATTTACAATAGGGCTGATATTTAGCAAGAAATTTCCTTTTCATGTCATCCCAGTATACTATGGTTGCTTCTCCTAACCCCATGAACCATTTCAAAGCATATCCTTTCAAAGTTGCAGGAAATAAACGAAGTTTTTGAGCATCATTGATATATCCATATGTTCGACAAACGATATCAAATTCAAACATGAAAGCATCAGGATCTTCAGTAGAAAACCCAAAGAAATTTGGAAGAACAGAAGGAGGAATATTCTTCATTTTTATTTCATCTCCTAAGAGGGTTGGTGTATCGACAATTGGAAATGCAAATGTAATTTTTTCTTCTTCCTTCTCTTCATCATTTCCTCCTCATGTTTCTTCTCAATTTAATTCTCTGTCCTCTCGTTCTTTCCTTTCTCTTTCTTCATTTCTTTTTCTTTCTAATTCCCTTTCATGTTCTTGTCTTTCTCTTCTCTCCCTCTCTTGTCTATCAGCTTCTGACATTGTAAATAAGTCTTTTGTAGTACAATCAGATACTTCTGTTGGAAAAAGAGGTTGTTCTATTTGTTTTTGTTTTCCTACAGAGGATGTTTCTGACTGTGTTTCTTTCTTCTTTACTTCATGAGCCAACGAAATTTATCTTTCTGTGAGAGTTAACCTTTGTCCTGAACATTGCTTTTCTTCTAATTCTTCCAAAGTGATTTTTCCAGCAGTTGGTGTAGTGAATTCATTTTTCTCAGTTGTAGATGTTCCTTCTCCCACTGATGGTTGATTATTTTTGGGGGGGTTTTATTTGAAAAAATTACTTTTGTCATCTCTACGTTTAGACATAAAGAAGCATGACTAAAATTAACAACTAAATTCTGTTTCTGTGTTTTTATGTTTTTTTTTTTTTTACTACTTATTAAAATGATCTTTCTAAGTCTATCTCTAAATGTGTCTCCCCGGCAATGACGCCAAAATGCTGGCCTCCAATCTACTGATGTAAATTAGAGTGTATTTTTTTGTCAATCCGGTGTTTGTAAGACTTAGAGACACATCCAAAATGTATGGACTTGGAGATAAATTTAGTTCTTTAAATGGAAATAATTCAAAAGCTAATCTAAGTGTTGAGTATGAAAGAAATGATAAGATTCTTTATAGAAGGTGTATTCATATATCTCTTACCATTAATCAACAAGCTAAAGTAAAAGCATTCAACTAATATTAAGCATTCAAATTAGTTTAGAGGCTTGTAAATGTTAGAAAGACTAAACCCTTTTAAAAGAGATGCATTCTTTGCTTTCCCACATTCATCAGCAACATAACTAATTTTGAAATCAAGTAAAACACAACAGCATTACCTACAACAAAATGTAAACTGAACTAAAGCTCATACCAAAATTTACTTGAAAATAATGAAAAAGGAGAAGTGTACTAGCTTGACAAAGGGGCCCCTCTAGTGCTTCACTTGTACACCTAGAGTTGTCTCAGTTAAGAAGGAACTTCCAACAGCATTCACATAATTATCTCATAAACATCATCAAGAACAAAACACCAAATTGATCTCAAGACTGAAAATTCAGAGTTTTCTACATCAACATCAGATGTCATACTAGTCCATGTCTTAAAGTATTTATACAAGAAGTTTGAAACTGAAAAAGCTAAGAAGTCTCCTAATATGATGATCAGATCCATAAAATATGATAGGAAGGTCGAATACCCCCTTCAGATCCATAAAATATGCACAAATCCCAAGAAAATCTAAAACTATCCATGATTTTATGCTAAAACAGGGTATTTTCTGTTGAAGTGGCCCTGTTTGACCAGCGTTGATCGGGCACCTGGAAACCTTAGATCTCGAACTTGATAGGTATGCATCCATCTTTTTACATCAAGGATCATGACACATGTCTCTGATTTCGCCTGTATGTCCTGAAAGTACACTAACCTTGGAGCAATTACGGGATTTAGTCAAATCCTGTAATTTTTGATAAATTTTTAATTTTAATGCTAAAAATTCAAAAATTCAATTCTTAAGCTAAGGAATGATAAATGTACGTTGCATAGGATGTTTTATGGAAAATATGGAATAAAATGAAGGCAAAATGGATGGTTTTGGAGACAAAAGTATGGTTTTATGGAGTGAAAGGAAGCATAAAAATGTACTCAACAAGGAGGTTCATGAAATTTGCATTCTAAGTAGCACAATGTTGTTCATTATCGTGAAAACTGATGGAAATACAATGAAGAGCTATGTTGTTTCCTTGTGTCGATGTTGGATCCTTCAAATTTCTTGGACATCCTTGGAATCCATGAAGACTAACCCTTTCACGAATGTTTTTGCAGATAATAGGGCCAAGAAAAGACAAAATAGACTAGAGCAAGCCAATAGAAGATGGTATTGACCAGAGGTTTGAGTGAAGCCTGGAGTCCATTCATCAATTGATTTGACTTGAAAACTGTTGGATCAAAAACTTGAAAGGCCCATAAAATATAAGTCTAGAGACTAAACCAAGGAGCAGGGGAAAGTCTTCCCCAACCCCAATCATAAAAGAGAAACACTAAAATTCAAAGACCAAAACCAAAGCCAATAAAGTAGGGTATGAAGAATCCTAATAATTACATATTAGAAATTGAACCACTAAAATATGAGACATAACACCATGGTAATTCTTAATAGACATTAAAAGCCACAAAACTTCTAGAAATTGATGAGACAAGAGGTGGAGAGAGCTAAAGGATGGACTCTGAAAACTGCCAAAAAAATAATAAAACCAGGAAGGTGGAACAAGAAGATCATTCCTCGAACCTAGAAATTCAAATAGAAACCAAAGCACGATCTCCAAATTTCAGACCAGACTATATCTCTCGTTATCCCACCAAGCATGCAAGTATCCATAATGTGGGGAACAAAACCCAAGTAGAGGATTAAATCACGCATGCCACAAAACAAACATGTGTCCTTGCAAGTCCTTTCCATGCACTTGGAGATAAGAGTAAAGGTTTCCAAGCCATAAAATTACTAAATGAAGTGCTATGTGTCTTAAAAAATGACTGAATCATAAACATTAGTGGATAAAAGAAAAATTAAACCCCCTATTTTTTACCAAAGTACCTTCAGCTAAGGAGGATGTTTCGTTTGCTAGGTGATCAACGAGATCATTGTGTTCCCTTGGCACATGATAATATTAGACCCTAGCCATGAGTTGGACTGCTTTGTTGATTCTAGTAGTGATGGAGGCAATTCTACCGTATTTTGGATTTGTTTGATGAACAAGGGATTTGATGATAATTCTAGAGTCTCCAATTATGATTAATGATTCTATTTTAGAACTAACTTCTAGAAGTAATCCATGGAGTGCGTAAGCTTCCACTTGGTTATTGGTTGATATTCCAAGTCCCCAAGCAAAGGTTATTTTCTTATTTACCTCGAGGTAAAAAATGACCACCCACCCCTGCCACCCCTATCAACATATAAATAATGTTAGCCATGTAATTTATGCCAACATAAATGAAAAATACTTTGTATTTTTTGGTATATAACATTGAATCATTCACAAGGACATGTGTTTGTTCCTAACAATATTCTTTGCTTGCCACCTTGTCATTATTCCTAGTGTGAAAATCTCATGATTTAGTAGGACCATGTCCACCTTGGTTTTTTCCACCTAATATTGGACATTGAGGAAATCATCCTCGTGAATCCAATATCATGGGTAATTAACCTTTTATTTTGGTTGAATATGTCTCTTTTTTTTAGGAATGCATCCCTTCCCATTTTGTTCAGAGTCTCCTATGTTTCTTGTCCAACAAGCATTTGAATATGCTTACCATGTATCTTTTTTACATGAACACCAACAAAATGAAAAGAGGCTACCTGATATCTTATATTTTTTTATAAGTGCATACAATGACACCACCATTGTTCTTCGAATGTAGGATTGATTGGAAAATGACATGGAAAACCATTTATGTCCAAATGTTGAGACTGGATGTAAATGATGAGTGTCAGGTTTGTCTATCCTTAATTGTTTAAATGATGTAGGGGAGTTGGCATCCTCTCTTACTCCCTTATCAATTTGATCGCTTCTTATTTTTCAAGGTATTTTGTTGCTACTCTAACCATGTGTTGTAAGAACACTATTGTCCAAAAATATATAATAACATGTTAGCTCCTCGTGAATTCTCATTTAAAATTTGTTGGCATATGAGCACAAGTCTTACATGAATTCATGTAAATAACAAGGGTTGTGCATCTCATATATTACATGGATTAATCCTACCTATGTATATGAGCTTTGACCACTTCTTTGATTGCAAAGAAAAGTTCATTTTAAAGTTAAGACTCAATTCTCATTTTTTGAAGTCATCAATAGGTTCAAAGGGAATCACACCAACTTCAACTTGAACCTTCAAATGTGGAAGAAATTCCATTTGATGTTTATGACATTAAACAAACCATCCATGAGTTCTATGGCATCATCTTCCTAATTGGCAAAGGTTCTAACTTGAGTAACTCTTGTCACATTCTGCTACCCACACTCATGCCATTGGATTGGTGTGGGATAACTACAAACATTCTATTAATGGCTGTTGAGTAGATGCAATGTAGATTTGGAATAATGTTAACATTACCTGAATGGATTCTATAAATTTCTCTACAAAGGGTTCATGCACATAACACATGTACTCATAAGATATTCAAAACACATTCTCCCACCTCTATAAGAACGACTCGACACGGATAAACCATCTTGCAACCATCTACTTCCTAGTATGAGCCTTCCTTGTACCATCCCAAATTGCCAATCCTTATACCATTTAAATGAAACCTCAAAGAGTGTCAAAAAGGGGTGTTGTTTCAAGTGATGTAAGTTTCACGACTAAATCATTCGAAATTATGAATTAGTTAAGAGATTTATGTAACTTACACATAACATAAGTCTCTAACATTTAATAAATCAAATAAAATCATTAAACATTATTCTCACTATTTTCTTGCATCTTATTATATGTTATTATTTATGTGAAAATCTATCAATCTATTGCCTTAAACACATATAATGTAATAAAAACAATTTAAAATCTATTGCCTGAGACACATAGAATGTAATAAATACAAATTAATTACAATGATAATATGTTTAACTCTTCAAGGTTGACGTAGATGTAGTTACATCAAGGAAAGGGTGGTAGGTGTGGGATGGGAGACACGACAATGCCATTCGAAAAGATTTTGTATGCACTTGAAGGTTTGGGCAACACTAACATAAATATATTGGTGCATTGTTAGATGATCTAAGAATAAGGTAGTGACTTGTTAAATGGTGTGAACTCATTAATGTTAGTGGTTTTTCCAAGTTGTATAATTCATTATAATGATGACTATGTTCTTTATCATTTAGCGAGATTATCATTATATATAAAGTAAATAAATGAAATTAGATTAATTATTTTATAGAAATTTCATTTCTGTATTTTATTTCTGTATTTTGATAGAAATGAAAGTACGAAGGTCTTTATAATTTTTGTAAACTTAAAACTTGTTTATGAGAAGTGATTATTATATATTATAATATTAGATAAAATTATGTTTAACATTATTAAGAGTAAGGTGTGTTAGAGTAAATTGATTGAATGGAGGGTGGTGCTAAGAATTGGTGCATAGTTTGAAGATGGGTGTGCAAGTCAACTAACATTGATTTGAACCTTGAAAAAACACTAAGTCAAAATTATGTTGAGCTAAAACCTTGCTCAACAATTACAAGAACAATCGATCTTCTCGAACTAAAAATAATCATAATGGAAGTTAAGGACTCTCCTCTTGTTTGCTTTCTTTGATACCATATTAAGAGAGAAACTACAAGATACTTAAGAATAAAACATTTGTACTAAGTTGCAATATGGAATGGAGATGACAATTTGGCCTCCAAGTTAAAAGACCCCATCTTACAAAATACCAAATATGAAATGCCTAATTGCTTGGCTTACTGCTTCTCGACAAGAGCCTGGAAGAAGACCCCCTTCATCTCCCTTTCCTTCCTTTTTGGAGGAGTGGAAAAAGATTACGTAGTCTATTGTGATAGATCAGCCGCAGGCCTGTTCTTGGTGGACGTTGGTCGTGCATTTTGTAGTCCCAATTATTTATTGTCTGCAATCTTGAATATTTCAAACATTCACATCACCAAATCTTGAATATTTTAAACACTAGCACAGCCGCTAACTCGCGGCTGAGAACGTTGAAAGGTCGACTTAGAACGTGTGACATAAAATGTTTGTGGTAATTCGTAGTTTGTCTGTGGTAATATGAAACGTTTGGCTACACAGTTTAATCCTACTTAATCATTTAAACGTGGCAATTACATATCTTTACAGTAATTTTTTAATGTGATTAGGTAAATATTAAAAAGTAAACATGTTAACGGATGTCTTGATAAATGCAAGAAAGTTATGAACAATACATCTGATCCATTGATTTTGAAGGACGACTAAGAATATGCCAGCATCTTCAATGCATAGCCATCAGATTAGGGTTTAAGGTTAAAAAAGATTAAAAAATCATTAATTGTGCCCATTGTCAATAGGTGTAAGCCTTTGGGCATAATTATTATAACCTCATTTAAATTTAAATATTAGATGTTTTTTTCATTCTAATTGGGTATCTGTCTTAGTTCAAGATGCAAGTGAGCACATCTCTGAATAAGCACTGCTGCAGCCCTTGTAATCTTAGTGCATGGTTTTGCAGATGTGTTAAGAAATTGAAGATGTGAAATAGGATTTCAACATTCCTGGTAATATGGTGCTGCCGGGGTTATGAAAAAGCTGTTAAGATTAAGACATCACTTATTGGAATTCAAATTAGAATGGAGTTTTTACCGAACATTTCAAATGGCATCCTTGTTATTGTCAAACTTTGTTATTTAAACACCATTAGTTTCCATCACAATGTTAAAGTTGATCTAAATATGTTCTCAGGATCTTGCTAATGTTCCCTTCTAATACCTTGAATAACTGAACTCAGAAATAGCATAGCTGATAGTGAAATGTAGTGATTTTTTGTATACACTGCCATGTTGTTTAAGGCAATGTACTCACATCAATACTGATACTAGCTTGCTGGGATTATTTTGATTTAACTATTAATACAGGTATAATTTGTTCTATATTGTCGTCTTGGCTGCTCAAACTAAGCATTGAGGCTCTTGCTCTATCTATTTCAAGTTTCAACACGTGGTTTTACTGATACAAACATAACACATATTTAGCATATGGTATATTGAAAGAGATGCAATAATTTGAATAATATATTCATTTAGGGTCTAGCTATTAATTTAAATGAATGTTTGGAATTATGTGTACATGTAGGGAATGTTGTTGGGTTGCTACACTATTTTTTTTCCAAAGGAGAAATCAAAATATACCTTCTGGCACTTCAGAGAATTAGGTTTATTTCCGTATTCAAAACCGAGGATAAGCCTAGAAACATCTAAAACTAGTTTGCTTATACAGTCTTCCAATGGAAACATAGCGATTGAGTGCCACACAGTGTTAAGGTCATAGCTATGCAGATTCATTGGAATGACTATTAAAGCTGACATGGCTTGCCTCTTTAAATGGGAATTAGCTTTCTTCGATGCAGAAATTTAGTTTTTTATACGATTCATATAGAGATTGTTTTTCTTGCTACAATTTAATTGGCTGTAGCCCCCTACATTTTTTCACATTGTTCCATATATTAGTTGGCAATTTTTTCAATTTTTTGTTTCTCTAGATATGATTCTTCTTTTGTTTACGGGCTTCTCATCATGCACTCAGATCATATATTAAAACCAATCGCAAAAGGGACCCGATTCCATGATGTGAGTAATCATGCACTTAGATCATATATTAAAACCAATCACAAGGACCGATTTCATGATGTGAGTATGATTCAGGTGGATATTAGTGGTCATCCACCTATTCTATACTGACTCAAAGTATTGTTTTTCATTTTTGTAGTTTTTTTACATTTTTTAGGGTTATGAACTTCAGGGGGCATTTTGAGGCCTTAAACCAAGTTTTTTGGGCAAGACAACGCCCAGGTGATAATACTATCATTTGGGCTGAACAAAATGTGTAATCCTCAACTAAACCTTTCCGGCGAGGTATCTAGCACCCCAAACAGAGATCTTATGCAAAAGTTAAGCCCTTTGAAAGTTGACGTATCAACTACCCCTATCCAGGCGCACAAACCTTTTGGTGTTTTATCTCCCTGGGTTAGGGTTTTGGATGTTTAGGGTTTTCTGAATGTTTAGGGTTTTCTCAATTATGTTTTATGTTAAAAAGGCCTTTGGAACTGTAATCAACTGCTTGCGAATGAGGGTAGCTGACACATCTCTTCTCAGAGATAAGCTACAACTATTCTAGCTAACTTGTGTGCTTTTGCATTTTAAGTTTCACTGTATTACTGTGTTCCGTGCCATATCTCTGTGCATTTCCTTGTTATATATCTGTCTTTATATCGTTATCAAAATAATCTGGATCAGAGTAATTCACACAAACCAGATGGAAACAAAGTATATGTAGTTTTTGCAAAGCAGGAAGTTGGAACTATATTTCAGTTAGGTAGGTATTTGAATAATGAGACCTGTAATGTATTTTCTCTGCAATGGCTTTTTAGAGCTATGTTTTTTTAAGGTTTTAAATGTCTTTTAGAAAATAGAAAAAATGAAGAACAAACTACACATAAGCCTAATC
>SNQJ01S0040048.1:19994-40689 GCA_010110895.2 Picea sitchensis
TCAAGGATTGTTGTTACAACCATTTCAAATTTCTTGGGTAGACTTCTGAGAATTTTCTCAACAATTCGTTGATCAGTGATGGTTTCACCAATCAGTCTGATCTGGTTCACGATTTCCATGACTCTGGTCATGAACTGGTCCACTGTTTCGGACTCTGTCATCCTGAGAGTCTCGAATTGCGTCCACAAGGTCTGCAGTTTAATTGTTTTGACCCTGTCATTTCCTTGATAGGAAGATTTAAGGATGTCCCAGGCCTATTTGGAAGTACTAGCGCCTGTGATTTTCGAGAAAATCGAATCATCCACAGAGTTCTGAATCCAGAATTTCGCTTTGTTTTCTTTGGTCCTCAGAGTTTCCTGAGCGATTCTCTGCGCATTTGTCATGGCAGTGAGGGCGGCTGGATCTGGTTCCACATATCCAAGATCCACTGGTTCCCAACACTCTTGTGCTTGCAAGAACGACCTCATTCGAAGAGACCAAATTCGTAATTCTTACCAAGAAGAATCAGACCCTGAGTTGGGCCTAGATTGCTAGACGACGCCATGATTTTTGAATTAAATTTTTTTTTGCAGAAATATAGAGGAAAATTTTATATTTACCTCCGATCGGTGAAACGCCGATTTGCTGATGGCCGATGGGAGCTTATCGGGCTTGAATTGGCCCTAGGTCTCCTTTCAATGTGACCACACGTCTTTCTTTTAAAGTGCTACGGGATTTTCTCGTTGTTTGCCTTTCAAAATGTCGAAATGAGAAAATTTTCCTTTGGACTTTTCAACGGTCCAGATCGTGCAGTGATATGACGGTCCAGATCTTATCGGGATATCGCGAATTGGGATTTCGCGAGTTCTGATGTCGAGCTCTTCTGTCTCCTCGATTCCCCGATCTCCGATTTACCGATGGCGCGTTTCTTTCGGGACTTTCCCGATTCCTCTGATCTCTGCCACGCGTCCCAGTAGATGGACGGTCGTCCTCTCTCCTCGCGATTTCGCGATTTCGCGATTTGTCCCGGACATCTCGTTTCCAGGATCCGCGAAATGCCGATGCGACGATTGACTCGTTTGACAAGATGATGTCAGCTGGGCCCCACAAATGGAGCTTTCCTCTTGTCGGGATTTCGGACTTCGCGGTTTCGAAGTGCTCGAGATCCTTGTCCTCAGGATTCGCGATTTTCCGAATCCTGATATGTCGATGGCCCTTTCCTTGTCGAAACTTTTTTCGAGTCCCCGGATTTACGCCACGCATCCGGGAGAGATGGACGGTCCTGATTCCTCCTCGGGATATCGTGACTTGCGATGCTCCGTTGACACAATGTGTCTAGCAACTTGAAACCCCGAATGCCGAAATGCCGACGGGTGCTACGATGTTCGCCACGTGTCCGGACAAACGGATGGCTGAGATCTTATCGCTATATCGCGTATCGCGATTTCGCGAGTTGCGAAGTCCTGTTGCAATGGTCTTTGAAAACCCCAAACTCCGAAATGGCGATGGAGTGTTAGCTTGGATCTACCGCCACCTGTCCTCTGAGATGGACGGCTCACAAGTCTTCTCGGGATATCGCGATATCGCGTATCGGAGCTTTTGGAGGGAAATTCTCTTTGCGTGTCCAACTCCCGATTATCGATATTGCGATGGAATAGGATCTCGCCACGTGTCTCTTGATGGACGATCCAAATGACGTCGAGATTTCGCGACTTCACAAGTTGAAATCACTCCTGTGCACTGTAGAGGACTAAACCTCGTGCACCTTCTCGCTGATCCAACGGCTGCCGGGCCTTTGCACAAGATCTGACGGCTGAAATGCTTTCGCCTTTTCTGCGCTCTCCTCGTCCCTTCTGAACTGGTTTCCCGCCTTGGATCCGTTCATAGGACGACTCTTATGGCCAACAATGGCTATTCCTTGCGTGTTTGACGCGATCTTTCCCGAATTTGACGGAATTTTCTCTTGCGGAAGAAAAAATTTGTGAATCTTTCAAAGATTGAAAGAATTTCACGAATTCTTTGTTTACTACTTCAATCTTTAACAGATGTGAGCGAAATTTTCGAGTTCTTTAAAATTTCTCGCCTCCTCCGGCTTTTCTTCGTCAATCTTTGACGATTCTTGTAAAGATTACAAGAATCTTTAGGGTTTCTTCTCTCTCGGTCTCTGCTTCCTCGTTCTTTCGAGCGTAGTACGCTCTGCAACCTCGCGTGAGTTTCTTACGGCAATCTTTAGAGAGTATTACAGACAGCTTTCCAAACCTTGTGAAAAGTCTGTGTCGCGTGCTCTCAAGATGCGTGTAAGCTCTGCTCTGTGAGGATCGTGTGGCTCTCCAGACTGTGTGAAGAGGCTTACTGCTGAAGCTCTGATACCATGATAAATTGTGAAGCGGGAAATGCAGAGAGGGAAAAATAGAACAATATATTCAAATGTATGAAGAAGAGATTGAATGTACAGTGACAGTTACAATGCAAGATGGTTGAACTAAATATGCTCAAGCAAGACAAAAATAGAAAGTACAACTGTCCAATACATCTGGCAGTGTACAGTCAGACTGTTGAGGTTACATTATATTTAACAGAAAGTTGGCTGGTTTTTGACTTCTAAGAATTCCGTGAAAGTTGCCACATTCTTAGTAATCAATAGCTTTATTTAACAATATTCAACAATAACATTATGGCTCACTGGGTTGATGGTAGCAGATTTTAAGTTGTTTGGAGGTTTGATCATCCCCATTACATAAAGAGCTCCCGTTCAACTTAAAACTTGCTTTCTAGAACTTTCTGTTTCTTTTGACATCTTTTTGTTCGTGTAGTTAGTCAAATATTTCGTCCCCTGGGGAGATCGTCTATCATACTGAATTTTTATAGTATTTTATTTTCAATATTTAGTTTGCAGCTGCAAAATATACTATCGTAATGTAAAGTGGATTTGCATTGGTTTCTTGGATGGCCATTATAGCCAATTCCATTATGCCAAAAAACATTTCAATCTTTCAGGAAATCTTATTATAATTCTATGGCCAAGACGCTGAGTTCGTCTCTTACCGAAGCTGTAGCTCATTTAGTCACTTTTATTTATTTTCAGGGTTTATTTAAATGTTTGTTAAATTCCATAATAGGCGAAAACTTCAAAGCAAATCTATGACTTTACAAATGTAAACTTTGTTGTTTGTCCATCATGCAATGGAGAACAAAATTCTTAAAGGTTTTCTTACTGACCTGCTTGCAGACATTCATTGCATGGTGGCAATCCAGCGTGTCTTTGTTTTTCAATTTCTACATTTATTGGTCTCGTTTATACACATACGGAACATTGCAGTCTGCATGGAGCACTGAGCTAGAAGACTTGATTTTGCAATGATTCTATTGTTTACAGAGATTTATTTCTTTTCATCTTATAAGTACATTGAATTTCTTGGTTTTTGTGAGGCATCTACACCAACACTGATGTGAGTGCCACTGACTTCAAATATTTTGTATTCAATTACTTTATACATTGAAAATTCAAGTGATATAGGAAATTGACATATCATATCCATTATCACCTTTGAGAGTGCATTACATTTCTTGGTTTCTTTGAGGCATCTGCTCCAACAGTCATGTGAATGTCACTGACTTCATATATGATGTATGATGTATTCAATTACTTTAGAAATTGAAAATTCAACTGATTTAGGAAATTGAACATTGTAGCATCTCGTTGGAAATCATGTACATCAGAAAGTTAAGTAATACACAATTAGAATTAATGATTCCTTCTAATTTTCACTCGTGTCAAATAACACTTGATTTTTTTTGTTTTTGCAATCTGTGGCCGTTAGTTCTATTTCCATGGGATTATGTTAATGCCCCACATAACATTTCATAGACCCTAATGACATAGGTGGATGAATATACTCTTGGTAAAATGGTCATTTTTTATGTGGGCATGTATATAGAAAACATGCATGGGTTGTGAAGAGGGGGCACGATTGATTTTTCTCATTGTTATGATTGGATTGAGGCAAGAACATATAATTTAATATATTAATTTTTAGGCATGAGATTTTTGGATAAACACTGTCCAGTGAAAATTTACACACTCATATACATTAATTTTTTCTTGTAATTATGTTTGATTTTTATTGTTATATTCTTTTACAATAAAGTATGGTAGATACATTTGTAAATGTACTTCTTATATATAGTTTGTCACACTGTTGTAGTACTAGGTAGTGAGGTAAGTTTACCTTATTTCAGACGAAAGATACAAGTTTGAGTGGATCTTGCAACATTGTTTTAAGACATACTAGTGAGTTGGGTTTTGCAAACATTGTACTCAATTGATTTATCGTGTATGGGTTCAACAAGAATGCTAAGAGTGCAAGAATATGCATTTGCTAGAGGATGGTTTTTCGTAGCATGTTAACTTGGACTTACCTCTTATATTTTGGGTTGTCATATGGCAATATCATCGATATCCCTAGATATCAAAAAAACAAATCATTGAACACAAAAATACACAATACCAATAGTATAAAACCATCTCAAGCATGTGTTATCATATGTGTCACGACACCATAGGATGCTTGTTCAGTTCTTGTGATCCTTCACCTCTCGAGGGCATGCGACACCGTGACGGTTCTTACTGGGTTGCTTGGCACACCAAGAATACTTTGTCCGGATTGCGCCTCTTCACCTAGAGCATACCCATACTCTGTTCTAAGCTACCGATGAGTCACACTCCTACTCTAGTGCAACTCTTGTATACTTAGACAATTGTTAACAGTTTAAAACAGTCATATATAAGCATATATCCAGGAACATGAGAAACCAAGAGAACAACTGCGAAACAAACAAAGACATACATAGAAATAATTTAGGTGGAATGAACCGTTCCTAACACCTAGCTAAGTCTTTTTTATTGTGAAACATTTACAATATGAACTCTACCGTATCGATTTACAACTTCGACAGAGTCACACAACTCACCTCACCTCACCAAGACATTCATACACATATTCCTCACACGAAGACTTTATGTTGTAATTGTCTCCGCAACCTCCTGCAGTGCACCTCATACGTGCCCACAATCACAAACTTGTTGCCCCTTCGTTACCACAAACTTTCACCAAGCTAACACAAATTTCTATTCTATCTCAGACATGCCTCCACAAAACTATGTTTCTAGACTTCCCAAAAATCTCCCAGAGCATCCCACCCTTGGCTACTTGTCTTCCATCTTGTAAACTCTGCCTTAGTTTGTTGCCTCAGACTTGTTCTCCAAATATCTTTCCAATCTTCTACGCCTTCCTTTCATGGTGCGCCCTTACTCTTATGTGAATTCCAAGGGTCACTTGTGCAAAATGTCATGTCCTTTGGGTGTGTCACACCCCTTTGTGAACCCATGCTCAAACGACTCATTGCGCCCCTCTATGGACTCGATGCACCCAAACAATCATGCGTGCCCATCAACCGTCGTGTCTCTTGGATTGATGCCCCCCATCCTTGGGCGCACAACCCTTTCCTTGTGCATTCTTTCGTGTGGATCATTGTGACTCATTGTGGGTGTGTCGATGGGGTTGTCCAACCTTTTTGGTGCACCTACGTTATTGAGGGTAGACGGGTCCAGTCCTTGGGAATGCTTCCAATTTTCCCTGCCCTTGTCCAAACGAAACTCAAGTCTCCGTCAATCATTCTAAGTAAAGTAAGGTGTGTGCCCCCTTGGTGTCGCATGTCACCATTGTGCATCCAAGGTGCTCTTGCTCACACCCAAACATCTTCGTTTGCTCAACCGATAGCTTCCTCCTTGTGATATTCATCTGTTTTGCACTAAATCTACCCAAGGAGCACACGCGTTTAGTGGGTGTCGTGGGAGACCTTACATCCCCCCCCACTCCATGTTGTTTATGTCCCTAGCAACATTCGTCGATCTCCCTGACATCTTTTCCCCATCTCTAGATCTACTCAATGACTGTTGTTTCCTCAACTGTTTTCCCCAATACAAACTCCCCTCAATAAGTTACATGAGTCTACGAAGTGTCGCTGCTCTATGACTTGTTGTTTCTTTCATACTTTGGTCAATCTATACATGCTTTCGTGCGTTGGATCCCCCTGTGACTTTGGCTGATTGGCTAGCTAGTCTAATCGTCACGCCTCTATCTCAAGAACTCACATCTTCATGTGCAAACACCAATTTCTTTCTGCAAACTCATCACATCCACAACTCTTCGTATCCTCCAATCTGTCAAGTCACTCATTGCGTTTTCAACATATTTCACCAAAGCACCTCCTCAAGGCGCCCCATTGGCCTCACTGCCTCCCACCGAGACAATGAGCCAATATACCATAATCTAGTTTGAAGGTGAAGGGGGATGGTTGGTTGGGACATCTCCCTCATATCCAATCAGTCCCAATGCGATCAACGAAGTGTCACCATACTTCTATGTTATGTACATAAGTAGTGGTACACTCGAACCAAATTTTCCTTCACACTCCTCCATGAGTCGTTCTATCTCAGGGTCATATTACCATTCACCATGTCCAAGTTCATTATAGGAGGAATTGACCCCTTCCTTGGTTCTCTTCGACCAATTTTTCTCACGTCCTCTTAGTCCATGGATGTTTTTTTCTCATGATCAATGAACTACTCCAACATCCTCATCTATGTGACTTATTCTAACATTTCCTACCACTTATGAACTTTCAAAAAAAAATCATCCAAGTCATCCACTGTCTTAGGCAGATCTCTAATGATCTCTTCAACATCGACAAGCCTCCATTCCATTGACACGAGCTTCCTTTTGTTCTATGTGTTAGGCTATCCAACCATCACCCCACATCATCCAAGTTCGTTTCCACAAGGTTTCTTTCTCTGGTTGTCCGTAACAACTCTCTACAAGGAAGACATCCACGTGCCACCTTCCTTCCTTCCTCCTTATGGTAGGAATCAAACATGGAGTCTGCCTTGAGAAAATGCCAAATTGTTCATGTGAGGAGTCTTGAGAAAATGCCAAATTGTTCATGTGAGGAATAGATGTTGTCTTTTCCTTCCTCGTGAACTCTTGTCCCAACAAGAAGACACCCTCGAGCTGAGGCTATGAGTCCACAATGAGATATGACCCTCTGACTATCCACTCTCCACACACATCAACCCCAAAACCTAGGTTCCAATCCATTTCCCTCAACCTGCACAACCCAATGAATGAGATCCCCTTCACTACACACAACCCCTCAGGCCTTCCCACTTTCCTCTAGGGCTCCAGTGCATCTGACCAACTACTCCAGGAGTGCTCACAACAACTCTCACAATGTTCTTGAGTCATCTTCTCAACATAAAAACCCTTCATAGGCTTACAACCCGATTTACAGGCACACATGCCTCTTTCTCCACATAAAACACAACCCAACAATGACTGCCTTCAATCCCAACATGGTTGGTTCTCTTACTAACACTCATATTCTCTCTTTCTATCCAAAACCTGTCAGTAAAAACTTCCCTCTATGAAAAAGCATGATTGTCCAAACACTTCCCCCTTGGCCATACAAATTTCCCCTCTTTGTTTGTTTGCTTGACTTGACTTACAATCTTCCCCAAGTTGATTGTACTCATTCCCATGCTCTCTAATAACTATGAGATGTGACTCCTCACACCCACCCTCTTACACGAGTTTAATGGTTGGCTTTAAGAACAATCAACAACAAATAGAAGGTTTACACAATAATAATAATAATTCAGGAATATGGGTTGGATTAATAGTCATGAGTCACTACTACATATGGGGTCAACATTCTACAAAAAATTCCGAAGACAAGGATAAATTCAATCATATCGTCGCATATTACGACACAATATTAAAATTTTAATCTTTTTTTATTTTTGGGCGCCCCGATGAATGTCGAACTTCCAACACACATCTATATCTGTCGATCTTTCGACAATAGTTCGTTGATCTATCTACGAACGTAGATGATGCCAACTACCTGTTTGAAAGAAATTCAACGGTCACTGACTTCACTAACTTGGTCAACTTTGATATAGTCAACGTTCGTCGAAAGATCGACATAGGTTAGTGTTTTCAACTATTTTGTTGTAGGTTCGACGATAAAAGTTTTTTATGCTCATTGTTCGTTGCATGATTTATTGGTCTTTTGGCTATGTGCTACTTACCTCAAATCCAATCCTTGATCTGCATAGCTTGAATTTTGTACTTTGAAGGTTACACATTTTTAATATTGCTTTCTCTTTTTTAAATACTCATATTGGATCCCTAACCCTTAGACCCTCTTTCATTTGGGGAAAAAAAATTTCCCCTAGGAAATAGGTATGAACATGTCTACTCAATTCCATTTAATTACTATACAATTTGTCTTGGTCTAGTTCTCTTTTATTGTTTGATTTTATTACTTGCTTATAGTCAAGCTTTGGAACTTACGTGGTAAAAATGTATGGTTTTGATTTGTTGATTACTATTATAAATCTTTAATAAATCTATGGCGAAAATGGATTAATTCTCTAGTATATATGGGGTAAATATAATTCGATGACATTTTTACCGTAAGAATATATTCGTATATTAATGTACTTATATTGCTTCAGTGGATTTTGTTGTAAATATAGGATATCCTAATGCCAACACCTAAAGAGAGTCAAAGGATGATTTCTAGGTTAAGCGTTGCATTGGAGGCACAAGCCGATACTGATGGGAAATGTCATTGTCCTTGCAATCAATGTAGGGGCTTGAAAAGAAGAAGACTTGTAAGGAAAATAGTGGAAAGACTTTGTTTTATGTATGAACATTGTGAAGCAGGGCATACGTTTCATCCTATGGTAAGTTAGTCATTATATATGTCTTTGTATTGATTGTATTTGTTAAATTTTCTTTTGTTTTAATATTTTCTATATACACTAATGTTATTGATTATTTGTAATTGTAAAGATAAATCCTCCTAGGTGTTTGTTGCTAGATAAATATCTGCCAAGTAGTAGTAGAAATAATATTGTACAAGATGTGGAAGATGGTATGGATATTGAAGATCAAGTAAATCTTATGGAAGAAGATGACACCAATAGTATTGTTGAGCCGGATGATGGGACAAATAGATTGATCCAGAACATCTTTGCTCTTATCAATGAGGAAAATGATGATGATATTTATGATGTACCTCTTCTTGAGAAGGCATAACAACCCCTTTATGAAGGCTCAAGAACAAATATTATCTCTGCTATAATGTTGTTGGTGAACTTGAAGGTATTGAATGGTTTGTCAAACACTTGTCTCACACAAATCCCAAGGTATGTAATATAATTGTCACATATTATACGTAAAGGTCGACTTTATTTTTCTCTATTTTTAGTGTCAATTAATGTGTAAATTAAGGATGCAATATTTTTTATTACTATTATTTACATTAACTAGTTATTTTTATGGTGTAGATTGTTAAGTGATTTTTTCTCACCACTGTCAAATAATTTACCTCACATATATCGAGATATGTGTTCCATTATGAAATATATTGGAATGGAGTATCATACTATTGATGCATGTCCGAATGATCATATTATATATTATAGATAATATGCATCATAAACGAGATGCCTGCAATGTCAAATCAGTAGATATCGAACTGATTGAGTAACAAAAAATGCGTCTCAAAAGGTTCTTCGTCATATTCCGATAATTCCATGTTTGCAACGATTGTTCAGGTGCCAAAGCATTGCACAGTTTATGGATTACCATGCATGGAACATAAGTGAAGATGGTGTTGTTTGAATGCCTGTAAATGGTTATGCATTTAGGAACATCGAAGAAAGATGACCAATTTTTAAGGAAGAACTTTGTAATGTTAGGATTTTATTGGCATCTAACGGTGTCAATCCATTTGGTGAGGTCATGTCTATTTACTTAGTGTGGTCTATTTTTGTTATAAACAATAACCTTTGTCCTTGGATGTTAATAAAGTTGAAGGAGCACACAATGTTGACAACGATTGTTCCAACTATTTGTTTACAAAATTGTTTTGAACGCTATATTTTGTTTTTCTTATTCGTTGCATAAATACTTATATATATACAAAATTTCACCCAATTAGGTAAACACCAAGTGAAATATATGAATGTATATATTGATCCTCTTGTCTACGAGCTACTAAAGTTATGGGATGACATCACTATGTACGACATCTCTAGACCAATAGGGAAAAAACAATTTCAATTCCATGGAATACTTACATGGACAACTCATGATGCCCCTGGGCTAACACATTTTTGTGATATGTAACAAACTGATGCACTTCAATAGTATATAATTTTATGAAAATATGATGCATGCTTCTTAAATGTCAATTCCTTGTTATATAAATAATACTGACATTAATCCATATCTTACAGGTATTCAAACAAAAGGTAAAATTGCATGTCTAGTTTGTGGTCCTATGATGAAATCACGTCGTTCAAGAAGTCTAGGAAAGGATGTATTTGATGAGTATAGGCACTTCCTCCCTAAGAATCATAGGTATCGAATTACAAAAAAAAATCTTCTCAATTTGAAAGAAGAGACTAGAATAAAACCATGAAGAATGACACTTCACCTATAGAAGTTGGAATATAATAGAAACTGTTAAGGTGAGCATTTAGTCTATGTGTCATATATATTTATGTTTTATAATTTTAATTTGTATTGAATTATATTTATTGCATCTAACAATTATTGTTGTAATCTCATTAATTATTTTTCTTAAATGTCATCAAGGCATTAATGGAATTCCACAAAGAATGAAAGGTTACCTTGTACAATTCAATAGGTTTCCCTACTACAAGCATCTACAAATAGCTCATTTGTTTGATACAATGCATATCAGGAAGAATGTAATAGAAAGACTGCAGATAATTGTAGATGGAAGGAGTGACAAAGAAAAAATTGTCAAAATTTGTTTTGACATTCAGGAAGCCAATCATGCACTACAAAATGTGATTTATTCAAATAGAAATGTACACCAAAATAGTATTCCATGGTTTTTTGTAGAGCAAGAAATCAATGTTGTAAAAGAAGTAATTTGGAAAATTAAATTTCCGAGAGGATTTGCTTCAAACATAAAGAATATCTCAACGAAGAAAGGTGAATTTGGTGGGGTTAAAACTCACAAATAACATACCTTCATTAAGATAATTATTTTGGATGTAAATTTCTATATCGGTAAATATACAACTTTTTAGTATTATAATATGGTTTTCTTTTCATAAAAATTAATGATCTTGTAATGTCCCCATTTTGGGACATTATTACATTACAGAGTGTTATGCCTAACATAGTAGCCAGATAGGGGTGACAACGAGTTCGGGAGATAATAAGGGATTTTTTTGGGCCCGACTTTTATCGTTCATCATATTTCATCATCATGATTTATTCCACACAACTTGGATTTGGTTCCGTTGCATTCTGACGATTTCCGTAATTTTGAGTTATTATGAGTCATATTTTAATTAAATTCACTAAGAAGGTCATAATGGGCACATTGCTCGGAGAAACCTCTTAGTGTAATATCTCATCAGAATTGGGAAGAAGAGAATTACAGGATAAGATGGTGAGAAGTGACTTTCAGTGGCCAGATAATCCATAAGGATGGATACACCACTTTTTAGAGTTAAAATGGTCAATTAATTAATTAAGTGATTTAATCAAGGAATAATAAAATAAAGAAAAATTCACTTGGAGAAAAAAGGTGAACATGGGGGGTGTAAAAGAGAGATAGGGGCCTCTATTCTCTCATTAAGTTGATTGATTATTTTGTATTCTACCTCTTGGCTTGGAGAGCTCTTAGAGCTTGGGGTTTTTAGGGTTTTGGTGACAAACCCTAGGATTGGTTTCAGTGTTGCAACAATACACCCTAGCTAGTCATTTTGTGGGAAGAGATCACTCTGATTTCTTCATCGTGCTTCATCGTTAGCAGATTTACATTCAGTAGTTGAGTTTTCTTCATGGGTGACTGCATTTTCAGAGGAAACGACTGAGTTTGGGGTTTATAGAGGGCAAAATGCTTGAAAGAAGGTTGAGAAATCCTTGTGGGGGTCAAATCTCATTATTCTGGGCGCATTCCATGACTGTTGGGTGAGTTTCTCTTTGTATGGTCAATTTTTGTATGAGTAAAGGCACCATTCTCCTTGAGGGGTCGAGTTGTGTAAAGGGGAGTTGCATTTCTTTTAGAAAAGGAGGCAAATATGTTTGTGGAGGCGCACTATAGGAGCTGAATCGATTATTTGGGCAGAGGAAACGAATGCAGTGTTGTGGGGGTCTATACATTGCAACTTAGGCGAGTTTTCTCAAGTGCTAGGCTATGTTTTCTCTTGAGAAATGAGTTCATACTATGGAGGACGAGTTTCTTCAATAGAAGGGTCGATTATGTGTGTGGTGGGCACATTGTGAGAGATGGGAACATTTCCTTGCATCAGATTGTAGTTGCTATATTAAAGGGGTCTATTTCTCCTTCATAAGGAAGCTTAGTTACAACATAAACATAGTTAGTGTGGATTCTATCGAACTGGAGACTTCACTGCTACACCCAATCACCTACAGGCCTGAATTTCTCTTACGCTTCTGCTGTAATCTTGGTGTATTTATAGCTAGGTTTGTATACTCAACAAAAGAGGTCAAGAACTATATCTCTAGCGGTTGTTGTAATGAGAAGACCAACCTGTGAGTTATTTGCTTGTTTGTATCAACCCAAAATCCATTAATAAATGAGTAGTCAGTTTCATTCCATGTATTTGTGTTGAATTTATCTTCGTTGTTCTTGTAAACTTTGGTGTAATAAATAGTTTGAATATGAAGTTTATTGGTGGCATGTAAACATCATTCATCCATGAAAAATTCATAAGTAAACCAAACAATAAACTCATAAAAAAAATAACAACAAATATACATGTTACATGGAGGCTGGGAGTATGTCTTCAAAGTGTATGACAAAATTCCCATATCATAAATAAGCTACAACAGTCATTAGGGGGTGGTTTCTACAGTGGAGATAGGTGTGAAAACAAAATATTTCACAAAATACATGACCCAAATTAGTATTAAACCCATCCACAACCAAGTATCAAACATAACAAAAGTTATAAGGGGGATTGTACATGGTGTTTCAAGTGTTTGATGAAATTCCTCAACCAAGAAAACCATTAAAAATGGACAACAACAAGTAGTACTTCATACCACCATTAGCAAGGGATATTACAGTGGTATTAGAGCATGGTTCTCTGTAGTTGTGAGGTTTTGAAGGGAAACATTGACAACAGATACATGATAAAGATGGAAAATCAGTTGGAACAACATGTGTTTGAGGTGGGAATGAGGTTACAGTCACTCCCTCACTTCAAAAACACTCTTCTTAAAATTCTCAAGAAAGCAACATAAATTTTATCTAAGGTGGGTCAGTCTCCTTCACATGTTATGTTGGATGCAATACACCCATTAAGGGAAGCTCTAGCTATGGCAAAGTTGTTGAGACATCAAAATGGAGAGGTGTCACTTAGGGTGACCATATGTATAAGTGAGATCACTAAAATCACAACACCAAACACTCCATACAAAGATGATGTGTTGAGAGACACCTTCCAACTAATTATTACTATTTTCTGAGGGTTGGATGATATAGCTAGTCCCTTGTTTGGAGAGAGGGTTACCATTATGGAAACAATGAACAAGATTGAGTCATGTGTTTTTATGCTAGACATTGGGTGTGTTGACTTGATCCTTGAGATGTTTCACATTTTCCTCTTTGTTGTTAGTGGAGGTCATCCATAAAATGTGTTAACATATATGCAAGCAATTATGACTTGTATTTTGGACGAGAGTGATGATATTCCAGAGCGACTAGTATCACTTATACTAGCTTCTTTGGGGAGAGAAAAGGAGGAGATTTCTTCGGCTAGACGTAGACTTGCTATGAATGTAGTGTAGCAATGGGAAAATAAGCTTCAGCCACATGTGACTATATCATCCGGTGACACTAGCACGTGAGATGAACAGGATGATAGCAGGACAATGCACGTGGAGGAGTTGACATCTTCATCTTGTACAGAGGCTTGTGATGATCTGGGTGTGAGTACACCTAAGTATGATGAGGCATTGACACTGGATGAGTCACCTTTGGAGACCAATATTATTTCGCAGAAGGTGTGCATGACTGAGGACCATAGTAACACAACTGATACATGGGAGCATTCTTATGAAGAGCCACACCCTTTGGCAATGCAGCTGAAGGTTAGTGAGGATATGATTGTGGTAGCGATGGGACACTTTGATGCTACACATGCACTAGTGGCAGATTATTTTTGGAGGGCCTCGATGGCACAAGTTAGTTCAGACAAAAAACCACCTCCAATGCGCCCAAGGAAGTTCCAGATACTGATCATGGAGATGGAGGTTATGCAATGAATTTCAAACGCAGCTAGCGCGCAAATAATTAAATTACAGGCCACAAAAGACATAAATGAAAAGCCAAGTACGAGAGGGAAGAGGTAATGAAAAATAAGGAGGCGACCATGCCACTCGTCGATATGGGAGGCCACTCGTAGATATGGGAGGTGGTAAAATGTAACGGCAGGCCAGGTACTCCAGGTAAATGTTAAAACTAAAGAAGTAACTGTAAAAAAAGGGGTAAATGAAGAGGTAATTTCTTAATCATATTTAGTAAAAGTGAAAAAGTAAACATGATTAATGTACCATTTCATAAATGCAAGGGAGTTAGTTCTAGCGATCTTATTCATTGATTTGGATGTAAGACGAAGAATATACCAGTATCTTCACTTCCTGACCATCCGATTAAATTTTGTAATTAAAAGGATAATTAATCCATCAATTCCAATAGGGGGGACACCTATCGACATAAATATAATATAATTGAATTATAATATTAGTTATATTATAATTATGGTTAAAATGTTGTGAACAATTATTATGTAATGATAGCAAACTATAATTTATATTTATGTTGTAAATTTATTTTGTAAAGAAGTTTAAAAAAAATAAAAGAAAGAAAATATGGACATTAAAAAAAAAGTGAGTTGTACATAAATTTATTTGAAAAAGGAAGAAAACACCATGAAGAGAAGTGTTGAAGTTGGTGGGAGGCCAATTACAAAATATCTTGCTAATTATCTTAAAGATTGGTTTTGGTCTTTCTAGAGTTTCGCATGTGTGAAATCTAAAAAACCTAGAACCTAGCTTGAAAATGATCTTGAAAGAAAATATGGACATTAAAAAGGAGTTGTATATGAATTTATTTGCTTGAAAATGATCTTGAAAGAAAATATGGACATTAAAAAGGAGTTGTATATGAATTTATTTGAAAAAGGAAAAAACACCATGAAGAGAAGTGTTGAAGTGGGTGGGAGGGTAGTTACAAAAGATCTTGTTAAGCATCTTAAAGATTGGTGTTTGATTTTGGAGAGTTTGGTGTGTGTGAAACTTGGAAAACCTAGAACCTAGCTTGGAAATGATCTTGATAACAATTGTGAAATGAATAATCCTTAAAATGATAACCATTGTGAAATGAATAATCCTTAATTTTTTAATTTTAGGGGAAAAGGTACTATAAAAATAAATCATGTAATAAAATAAACAAAACAAAATCTTTTCCTAAAGTATACATTTCTATACATTCATTTGTTATACATAACATACAAAACACCTATCTTAAATTCTTTATTTGTAAGTTTTAAACCTGTGAAGTAAAGCAATGCATATAGATTCTTAAGCAAAACATAAATTAATCAATAGCTCATTCACATAGTACACAGAGATTTATACCGGAAACCCTCAACCGGGAAAACCTTTCTTATATTCATTATATTGAATTTCACCATTCACTATACAATAGATATACAATGTTTTTAGGTATTCCGTATATACCAAAACCATAATCCCTTAATCCGGGATTAATTTACAAAACCGCTAAAAATAGCAAAAACCACCCAAAAAAGAAAATTTGGGGCGTTGCCCCGAACGCTGTGCGTAACTAGGGGGGGCATACCTGCCCCCCCTGGGACCCCTCTAGGAAAGTGCCCGACGCACACAACACAAACATAGCACTAGTACGAGGGATCGTCAGACACAATTGTCATATCTGACGCACCCACCCACACACATGCAAAGAATATAACACATACCCAACATTATTCTCACCAAAAACAAAATCTTTTCCTAAAATATACATTTCTATACATTCATTTGTTATACATAACATCCAAAACACCTATATTAAATTCTTTATTCTCACCATATATCAATGCTTGATGTCTACCAATGCATCAAGTTTTACATAATCATATAAGATGAATCCATGGGTCTCGAATATGGGCCATGTCGCTTTACAACATGGACATTGTTGGTAATTAAACACAAACAATTATCTAACAAAATTCTAACACGTGGAATGTGGAATATAGGTTTTCCTTGTTATTTTGTATCCTAATCTACATCTTTACTTTAATTAGTTAATCCACTAACATTCAACAAACTTAATTGAGCATTGCATGTTTATAATATGGAGATTTGTCTAGTGGATTATGCTCGATTGTTTGTTAGATTTAATGAGGATGGATTGCTTACTAGGCCACCATAATCATAACATTTCTTCCTTGCTTGGGAAAAAAACATCCTCATGGTGCATTCTCTCAAAGGTGGGGAAAATGCATTTTAGAATTTGATTGTGAGATCAACCTAGATTGAGTGGGGAGTTTTCGATTTGAGTCAACCAAAGAAGTTGTTGTGTTGGAGTTGTAGGTTGAACAAATATGCACATCCAACAGTATGTTTCGAGCCATAAGTAACAGAAAATTCGCAATACTACCTTAGAGGAGAGTAGGTTGCATTTCATCTTCCAATTTGGAAGGATCCTAAAGGAAGGGCTTTCCTATATGCATTGGTGCCAACTTGTTGGAGAATTTCATAACAGTCATACCATGTTAACTTGAGCTTCTAGTGTTGTTGTCTTTTGAACCGTGATTTATGCATATATATCAAAATAGTGTTGTCAATTTGAAAATGAGTTGAAATTTGATGGAAATGTTATTATTGTTTATATTTGGTTTTTGGTTTGAGAAATTCCTAGAGCTATCTTTACCCTTGCAAGAATTTATGCAATATGTTAGACAAATGAAATGTTCTATTATCGATATTTATATTTCTTAGAAAAATCAATGCCATAGGTAGTTCATATGGTGCCAAAGAATGATAACCATAGTAGGAATCAAATAGTGAGACCCCTTTGGATGTGTGTATGATACAGTTGTAATCATGCTAAACTATATGAAACATTGAATCCCAGTATTTGTTGTGAGGAATTTATATTGCATATGGAATAGTGTTTGGATTATCACCTCAATCTACCCACATGTCTATGGGTTGAACGATATAGAATAATGTTAATCTAGATCTTTACTTTATCTAGTTGATTCACCAATAGTCAACAAACATAATTGATTATTGCATGCTTATAATCTGAAGATCTGTCCAACCTAGGGTTTTTGGTTTGCTTCAGTGGGGCTGGCCTTCTTAGTAGACCCCATAATCATAACAATGCCTCCTTGTTTAGGCAACCCCCTCTTTCTCTGTCACAAAACCAATAAAACTATAAAACTTCAAACCCAACTGAAAATTGGGCCGTCGTTGCCAAAATACCATTAAAAGCCAAACCCTAAACGTAATGAAAATTAATTCAAACTTCCGATGCTTAAGCCATCTGCATTTACTGAATATATGTTGGCAATATGGCATCACGCAGAAAACTTGAACTGGATGAATCCTATCGAGTCCGTCTCAGAGAAACTATCGTAAAATTACAACTATTTGAATATCTGAAAAAACTGAAACAGTGAGGGAAAACATGGTAGAAACTATAAGCTTTCAGGGGTTGATTAATTGGGCAATTATGAGAAACATACACCTGCTTAAACTTTATACCCAAATCTTTCAGTTTTTCCCCAACTCCCTCGCCCGCAGAGGTGTAGTAGTCCCGTATATTCTTTTGCTGTAGCGACAGAAACATACAGAATAAACTGGTTCATAAACCCAGGAATCGGTGGGTAAGTTTTTTGGAGATATATGTGGGAAACATCAACTCTCTTCAAATTTATCAAATCTATAAAATAATTCAAAATCACAATAAAAATAACTCTAAAAAATAAATTTACATAACTGATTAAACATTTATTTCGCAAAACAAAACAAATATTTCTTCAAACAAAAGGCAGTCAAAGATCGTAAAGGAAGATCCTCGCGCCTTTCAACTGTATCCAGAACGGCTGATGGGACAATAATTAATATTATAAGCAATATGCAAATTCAGAGAAGATCGATCAGCCATTCAACTCTATAAAAAATTTGTTGATGTGACCATCTTCGCTTGGAAATTAGTGGTCATAATAAAGAAAAGTCGCAGCACATGATATCACCCGCACGACAACCCAACAAGTAAAGCGGAACTATTATGAATTCCCAAAAAACTCTGAGCAGTGGGACGCCGACTCACTGCATTGGGCGAGCCCAATAACCCACATATCTATCTATATATATATATATAATATGCATACGTTGATGGGGTATTTATTGGTAATGTCTTCTGAACCCTAGGTTTTGAGCCAACAATTGGTTCTGTTACTAGGACTTGAAGATTTTGTGTTGCATGTTGAAGTAAGGACCTGATATGGAAGCCTTAAGAAAACATAGAGAAGAATGTATATCTATTAACGATGACTAATTCGCATGATGAGAGATCATAAATATGCAAATCAACTTAAAATAATGGAAATATAGGTACATATAATTAGAGACATGAAATTTTCTTTATTGAGTTTCCTTGTTTGTTGCATGAATGGGTACGAGACAGACAAAGATTAACCCTATGTGGTGATCCCAAGAATTGGTGGTTTGGGACCAAGAAGTGACAACTCAGTTGAAGTCTTTGGACAATAAGTGGGCGAGAGCCATTAATTTTTGGTTTGAACGAGTTAAAGAAGGATATATTGTTGAAGTTGCTATTGAGTGCAACGAATATTTTAGTAGTGCAAAAGGAAAGTTTGAACTCGGCCCTCGAGGTACATTATTAGATGAAATTCAATTTTGGATCAAGATGTTGTTCATTGAGAAGCGGTTGATGCACATGGATCCCAATAGGATGGTAGCGTAAACCCCTCGCACGGAGGGGGGGACGAAAATAAGGGAGAAGAAGATGAGATAAGGTGAAGAAAGAATGGATCCAAAAGAGGAGAGAAGAACAAGATACAAGCGATGCACAAGAAGAGTCAAGTTGAGAAAGTGAGCTAAGCAGAAAAGAAAAGAAGGGAGAACAAGGGGTGACAAATGAGTAGCAAGGAGATCTAAGATGAAGGCAAGATTAGGAGCCACACCACAAGGGTGAGTGGGAGAAGGATTTGATCCAGAGAGAAATGCAGAAGAAAGAGGTCGTCGAAGAGATGTGGTGTCAAGAATGAGGTATCAAGAGAAGATATCAAAGGAAGTAACAATAGATTTGTGGAGAAGGAGGTCAGATAGCCTTGGTGAATAATATATGTAGTTGAATTAGCGGAAGATGAGGTGCAAAGTAGTAGCATTAGTGACACAAAAGATAGTGATGAAGGCGCCCTTCCAAAGAGTGAAGAGATCTTGGTTGTTATAAGGAGGCTTGCACGTCCTAATACAAAAATCTCTTTTGGATTCACCAACGAAAAAGATGAGGTAGCATGGAGTAACCCCCTCTTTGAACCACCCCCGTCGTGCATTTTACAAGAATAACAATTGAGGAAGAAAGTTCAAAAGTGACATAAGTAGAAGACAAATTGTAGTAGAAACTAAAGTTAGCGAAACTTTGCAAGAAATATGGTCAACGCCAGTAGTAACAAGTGTTGATTAATTGGGTTGGTTGTTATTGATGTCAACCCTTGAAGAAAGTCTGGTAGCATAAAGGTTTGGGTAATGGACCCAAGTTTGTTTGATGGATAATGGTATGAGTTTTGATATATTTGCAGGAAAGACTATTCTAGATGGATAGTACATGTCATGCCATTTCCAGTGGTATGTGGAACGTCATATAAATCCTTACGGTTAGAGAGGTATGGCCATGTGAAGTTGGAGAAGCCTCATGAGTCATCTAGAGGCCCCAAAAGGTCAAAGTAGTCAAAGCGTTTGCAAAGAAGAAATTATTTAAATAATAAAGTGAAGTGATGAGTGTACTATAAGTCAAAGAGGATGCAAAAGAAATGATTTAAATAATAAAATTAATGGAGAACTTACTAATTATGGAAAGTGGTTAAATTAAGTGGACAAGTGGTTATAAGTGGGTTAACCCTAAAATAAGGAAAGTGGGTTAAAATGGTTAGAAGGTAACCCCTTGAGGAAGATACATAAAAGTATAAATAAGAGGCAAGGGTCTCTCATTCAAATCACACTTGAATATCATTGAATATCTATTTTTGTGAAAGGTTATTTGGGAAGGTATTATTGATAGAGAAAAGTGCAGCAGGAACACTGCGAAAGAAAAAGTACGAAAGGAAAAGTGCGATAGAAAAAGTGAAGCAGGGAAATTGCGAAAGAAAAAGTGCGGCAGAAAAACCGCAGCAGAAAAAGTGCGACAGAAAAATCGCGACAGTGGATTCACGACAGCAAAACTGCGGCAACAAAACGCTACAAGAAGAAAAAAATGTATGGTTTTCATATGTGTAGTGTTGAATTTATGAATCAAGTTG
>SNQJ01S0040048.1:45148-62308 GCA_010110895.2 Picea sitchensis
GGGGGGGGGGGGGATATGTTGATGGTTTTTACTCTTCCAGGAATTCAAATTTTAAGTGGTGGTCAAACCTGAAAGACACAATGTTGGACCCGATCATTTCTCAAGGATAAAGTCAAGGGAAGTTGGAGGAATTTTGGACGATGAGATACCTGACGCAAAACTATTTAGGGTTGGAGCAGTGCCATATCAATTCGCATAAATTGCAGCATACCTTACAATAGGTGGGGAACTGGAGGTGCATATACAAGCATAACATCGACAACTAGTGACTCGGAGCGACGATTACCAGTTGATTGTAGGACATTTATATAAACTCAAAATTGATGGAATCCTACGCTGATACATATTGGAGCATGAGCGTGACATGGTACTATACAAAGTGCATGAAAAAATTGTCGGTGGACATAACGTAGGGAAAGAAATTGCATGAAAAGTGTTGTGTGTTTGGTTTTGGTGGTCGTCACTATTTGAATAAGCTAAGGATTATTGCAAACACTGTGATGTTTTCCAATGTATCAGGAAGCCATTGAGACAAGATGAATTGCCACTCTTTTCTATCACCGTGCTAGAGCCATTCAAAAAGTGAACGATTGAATTCATTGGGCCAATCAATGGGCATGTCGAACTACTGCGCATTATATCATCACTGCAACAGAATATTTGAGCTAATGGGTAGAAGTTGCATTGGTTAAGGATTGTACTATGAAGACTACCACACGATTTGTTTTTTAGAATGTTATCACCAGGTTTGACTGCCCAAATATATTGATGAGCCATTAGGGTGTTTTTGATGGCCAAAATTGACCAAATTCAACATCATAAGGAGATCACCCGGTCAAGGTCCCAATTATACCATTTTCTATTTGGGATGGTGATTCTGACTAGGTTTATGGGTCCAGTTACCCTTATCTAAAACTATCCTAAACTAAATGCAGATCTAATCTAAACTAATAAATATGTACAAAAATGTATACATGACCTTCTATCTACTAATGTATAATGTTACTTGCTTTTATCAGCAGACAGAAGGAAAATAATCACTCTCTTGCATCATGCTTCCAAGAAATAAATCTTCAAGCTAACATAAGGGATCAATTAAGCCACTGATAGAGTTTCTCCTACGAAAGGAGGCTTCTACAAATGTTTCCTAAATACAATGTAGATGCACTCTAATCTAAGATGTAGACAAAAAAAAAATTTAATCTATCTCAATCAGGAAAAGATATAGATATCTTCCCAATCAAGAGCAAGATAATGAAATGTGAACCAACATTGAATTTAGAATAAAATGAAAATAACATGGCCAGGAAAATAGTTCCAAAACCTGTTATCTATTAAACCAATATGCACATACAACTATCTGATAAATAATTATCAGATCTTTGTTGTGCATATATCTAGTTCAAATGGAAATGCATTTAAGCCAATAGATCATGTCAAAATACTGGAATAGTCCAAATAAAATGAAAAGAATAAAATCAAAATGAATATAACACTAAGTTGATAGATAGTTATGCATCTAAATGTATAAATGTTTGCTCAAATGCAATATTTCATTTCTATCTCTACCTCTATCCAATCCTGCAAGATAACTTGTCATAAATTTGAAATAATCATGAGTTATTCTAATTCAACAATAGTGTTGAAAATATAGTCATACTCATAAAAATAGAGAGTAACAAGAACTGAATAAACTCTTTATTAATTCTTCAAAATGAATAATAGTGCTCAATAATGGCTACAAAATAAGAAGTTCTTCCAATGTTGATCTAATAGATGGCTAATCCTCTACAAGGTCAATACTCATTACAACAGTACAATGAGTCTCTACTCTTGTAGCAATTCTCTCCCTATTCTCCATCCCCCCTCATACATAAGAATAATCATAGTTTTTATAATCTCCTCCACTCAGGTTAAATCCTCCTTTAGTTAGCAAAAAAATTGTTGTCATGAATCAGCTACAAAATTTCGTAACAGAATCAACTAGATACATAATTAGAACTCGCCCAAAAAATGTATCATATCACTCAAAATATTCATCCTCTTGAAAAATACTTTGGAGGTTAAGTAACTACGAATATTTTCAAGATGGGTTTTCAACCGATTTTCCAAATTCTACTAGGCTTTCCCAGAAATTGATTTGCAAAAATGTCTCTTGAGGATTGGCGCGATCGGGTAAAATATGTGTCACTCCAAACCCTATTTATCTCAAACAGTTCGGCTTCTGAGCGAATACTTTTAGGATAAGGTAATTGACCTTGTTTCATAAGTGGGTTTTCAACCAATTTGGAAAATTATTATAATTGCCCGGAAATCACTCTGCAAAATTGCCACCTGAAGATGGACACGATTTCCAATCTGTGAATTTTTTTTTTTTTAATCTAATTAGATTTGAAACAAAAAAAAAGCAATGCTTTCCCTTTCTTTCCTATGGAGATATGATTGAAAATTGAAAAATCTAACAATGAATTAATGATAGTAAATCTTGTTGGCAAATAAAATTTCTCCCAAAACAATTTCAGAAAATCAAATTTGTTGCAAATTCGTGGCTATGACTTCTGCTGAATTTTGGGGGTATTAAATAGAGAGATATCATCAAATAACCACTTCCATATTATTCTCCATTGAGATAGCTTTCTAACGAGCTCTCATATGCCTCATTTGGTGAAGTAGATCTCAAAATATTGCCTTGTGAAGGTGAGTCATCAAAACTGATTGAAATATGTTCGATTCATAAAAAAWTGTGGGCATGTAATTATTATTATTATTTTTAATTTTATATTAAAAAATAATAGAAGAAATTAAAATAAAACAAAACAAAATATAATTGAAATTAATGTTTTGTTTTATTTTATTATTTAATATATTTACAATATTTAAAATTATATTTACAAATTAATTTATTTAATAAACTTAATTAACTAAGCAATACTTAACTTAATCAACTAAAGCTAAATAAGTTAATTAACTAGATTAGTAAAATTTAATTTACATATTTACGTTAATTTAATTTATACAATTTATAAATACATATTTATACATTTTATTGCCCAGGCAGTAAAAAATGAACAAACTTTAATTATTCATATATTTTAAACTGTGCAGCGGAATTAGGTGAAATCTATGTCATTAGAAAGTTGGCAAAAAAGGGAAAGTAATGAATATTTCAAAACAAAAATGCAAGCAAAATGAAAATCTCGCAAAATAAACCAAATCAAAACGTTCTGGAAGAAAATATTAACAAAATTCATATGGAGGGACCCATAATAATTTAAAAACATTATGGGGGATGTTGTGGCCACAATAGGTGTGCACTTCTTGAATGACACCATCTGTGCATTGACTTGAGAATTTATGATACACCATCAGAAGAGCACGTTATATCATCCACATGCCAATGGTACCGTAAAAGTGTTCAACAATATACTCAAGCATGTACTGACCAAGGTGTGAAATGTATAGTGCGATGATTGGGAGCAACATATTTCGGTAGTATTATGGGAGTGCATGGTGACCTGTAGGAGATTGACCAAACATACTTCATTCATAATATTCTATGGGAATAAGTGGCGATTTCGTTATATTTTTTGGTACCAAGCCTTAGGATTGCAATTGCGACACAAATGTCAGATGACCAGTCATTGCAACGATGGTTGGATGAGTCATTGGAATTAGAAGATGACCGATCGATTGCAGGATATAATGAGATGGTTGAAAAATAGTGAAAAAAGGCCTGACACGATCACAACATTCAACACATGATTCTACAACTACGATCGTTGGTATTATTCTACGAAAACAAGTTCACGACGCACCCTATTAAGCTTCAAATGTGTTGTTTAGGACCCTTTTGGATTGTTTACATTAGAAATGATGGAACAATTAAGTTAGTGATGCTTGATGGTTATCCCCTAAAGGGATTGGTAAAAGGAAGTCAACTGGAGGTGTATTATGGTCCATAAGGGTCAAAGGCACCATGAATTCATAAAGTTTCACAATGTTAGGGTATAGTAGAAGTTAGTTAGGAGTAGAGGTAGTCATAAGTGCTCAATGATTAGGAGGATTTGATAGATACAATTAGTAGGCAGGACAAGACAAATCATACTTGAGAAGACTTAGAATATTCTGTGAATTTTGAGGTTTTAATGCCAGAATAAAGACTAGTAGACATGAAAACTAGAGGAAATAGGTGGACGACAAGACATGTCAGCTAATGTGATGACCAAAAGGTAGGTAGTTGGGCCTATGATAGGTCAGTTGCATGGGGAATGGAAATAGTTATGACAATATTTAAAAATCGACGATCATTATTAATGATGGATGCAGATTCAATTGGACTGCTAGAAGAGTGAAAATAATAAAGGGAAATGATTCACACATGTATTTAAGGTTACCCTTCTCTATGGTCGAGATTTAATAGATTGCAGTGTCCAGAGCTTATAAAGATCCGAGTGAAATACAAATTGAGATAAACCCCTAGGTCTGTGGTTAGTTTTCAACAAATTCAACCCTTATAGATCAGGTGTGGGCAGGTGATTAAGAGAAAGGATCAGTAGCATAGAGATTTTGGCAGTTTCAAAAGTTCAACCAAGTTGAGAGTTCACTAGAGAGATGGCTACATAGTAATCCCAAGATACAAACCAAGGTAAAAGTAGTGAAGGAATCCCAAATGCTAGTGGTAGAAATACCAAGTGAAGTTCACGTTCAAGAATTCCTCTTGGGCAAGGTCCTCAGACTGAAGTTTTTTTACTACAATATGAAAGATGAGGAATTGTTCCTTAAACTATGGTTTGAGGGTTATGCATAAGTCATTGAATTGTTTGATAGAAAAGACCGAGTGGTCCCAAGGTAACGGCACAAGCCCCTGTACAAATTCAGTATCATGACACTACTAGAGGTCCTCTAGTTTGGATGAAACTCAAACATCAATTCATGTGTTCACTTATTTCTTAGCAAATTGCATGGGGGATTTCTCTGCTTGGACCATGCGCACCTAGTTGGCATGGAGACATTGCATCAAATATCAAGCATTCCCAGAATGGGTGAATATCCTATTGATTTTATGTTAGCATGAGCTACTTCATAGGAAGAGGTGCACCAAAAATATGGTACCCATAGAGGGACGAGAGGCAAAGCCATTTTGGTTATCAATTATCCCCAAGTTATATTTTCCACACAGATACTTTCTTGCAAGATGATTCGTAAATGCCGGAAGGATGAGTGCCTATTAGGGGTTATCCTAGAAGTGAAAACATGTGTCCAAGGCATCAAAATGTGTTGGTCCAAGTATTTGATGAATGGGTTCCATTGTAGTTGGGATCTACTCATGCTCGCCATGATAGTTTAGAATCCATCATTGAGTCGAGAGTATAACACACCAGTCACTCCATCCTTCCCCACACTCAAATTCAAAAAGTTGTAGTAAAATGTGGACAAGGAGGTTCAACACAAGAAAAACATAACATTCTAGCTATGGTATACATAGATGATTTAGGATATTATTGAAGTCTTCCAAATCCCATGCAATCTAGTTGACAGGTATGAAAATTTCATTATGTTCGAATTTAATTGTCACAATGTCTTCATTATCCCATGCATATACCAATAGGTACCTACCAAAGTCTTCTTGTATTGCATTACAAAGCAATATATTCAAAATGTTGTTGCATAGTGGTCAAAGTGAGTGCGGCCCAAGCTGGGGGAAGACGTCAAGATTTTGGAAACCCAGACAAATAAGCAGGAGTGTGCCAGGTACAGGACTCAAGCTCAAATGGAATTGGGTGCACCAAACCATAGAGAAAACTTTTCTCGGGAAATGAAAATGACCACAGACTATGCCAAGACCGACCTCCGATTCTAGCTTAGAAGGGTGTGAATCTAGTCCATTGTTTCATATTGGCTTTGAGCCCAAGGAGAAGGTGTTGCTCTCTCAGATGCCCTTGCATTTTTCTAGGAATTGGACCTTTACCAATCATACAGAGAGATAAGCCATAGATTCCAACGCTCAAGTTCAAGATCTAGGACCTTCCCCTACACCGGTTGAGAGCATCATTAGTGTGATGTAATCTAACTTAGAAGTGCAACAAATGATACATTTGGAGTCATTGCAACAGTTGGGTGAGATATACCGCGCAATGAATATTTATAGACCATCGACTGACCCTAATCCCCAGGAGTAGGTGGTCACTGGTAGCACCACATGTGTTACATCACTATGTAGAAGTAAAACGAAACGGGTTCTGGGACTAAATCCATTATCCCCGACAACTTTCAACACATCAACTAGTTCAATGCCTTAGTCCTTGCCTTATGTTGAGCTATATTTGGTTCAATTACCTTCATGGGACCTACAAGTGTTTATGGCTACAATAATACATGAGTTGGGCAACAAGCAATGCGTTTTGAGTTGGTCATATTTGAAGCTTCAACAGAGACATCCGCAAGAGATGGTTGCACACAATGAAGTATTGCAATGCCGTGTGGCGGAGGTGGTTGTGTACACCTCATTGATCAATGTCGTGGATGAGGTATACATACACGTTCCCAATTGGTGAAGCTTATGACCTCCCTGTGCCAAGAAAACTTATCAAGGTGCAGGAGGTTGTCCAACAACTGTAGGCCCATAATGCGAAGCTTCTGTTGTAACCCTATAATTTATAGGATCAACTGGTGACTAAAAATTTTATCCTTTCATTGTTTTGGTTGCCAAATGATTTTTCATTCTGCAAATAATTTGAGAAAAAAGAAAAGAAAAGAAAGTAAAAGAAAAAGAAAAAGAAAAGAAAGAAAAAGAATAAAAGAGGGCATAAAAGAAATTGGATAGAGCCCCATGCAATAACAATGACTTGGTTCATACAGTTTAAACATGGCCAAGTCCTTTTAAATTGATGTTGATAGGAGTAGTGAATAAGCTTGGCTAAACTGTTTAATCTTAGCCAAGCAAATTAGGATAGCTAGTGAATAAATTTGACTAAACTTCCTAATCTTGGTCAAATAACCCCAGGATAGAGTAATTTCTTAGTCCAACAGTTTAATCTGGGCTAAATGTCATACGTAATTAGGCTAGAGAATAGGGTAGTTTTCTTTATCTCAATAAAACATGCATGGTGATCGATGTTGAATCATGTATAACGAAGGCGCGCATCTGAACGGCTGAGGCGTCAGCGCTTAGATCCACGGTTGAGATTGAATTCTGGACCCCCCCGATCGTTCTGCTTTTAATGGTGGGGGGGGGGCGGGGGTCCGGAATGTTGCTTAAACATCGCGCTCAGATATACGGTCCAGCGACAGGTGCACCGATGGACGACTGATGGTATTTTTCGGACCCCCCCGACCGATCAACTTTTAACGATGGGGGGGGTGGTCCGGAATGGAGTGTTTTTTTTCTTGCGGGCCCCCTCCTCTACATGGTAGGAATCCATTGCTCCATACTCCTGCCACGTACCACTTACCACTTTCTGACATACCCCCCGTCAGCCCATGAAATCATTCTCCACTTTTTCCCCTAAAGGTGTCGTCTCATTACTCTGTCAGTCCATTCCCCCTGTTCACCCATTACAAGTCCCTTCGCCATGGTCACTTCCCAATCAGCACCCTCCACGTCACCCGATCATATTCGTCATTCATTGTTACCTGCCATCTCACGCTCCAAAAGATCCGTTGGCCATTTATTACTGGCTAAATTATCCGTTAGCTTGTTGATCTGTCCCTCGCGCCCAACGAGTATTCATTTTCTCAAAACCACTCTTTCCGTTCATTCTCCCACTGTTACTTTTTCCATTGTACCAGAATTTTTTTCCCTATCTCCTCTCTGTTTCAGTCAACTGTCCAAAACCACAGTCATCCCCACTAACATTTTGTTTGACTTGCAGGTATTTTCACAGTGATGGCGTCAAAATCAAAGAGAGCAGAAGCCGAGGAAAATCCTTTCCTTCCGCCTCCTGTCGACCTCGATAGGATCCATTTGGCTGATAAAGATCATTTAATCATAGACACTAGGTGCGAATTTGACTTCGTGGATTTGCAGTCATGGCTAAAAGATGTTTTCTTAGATCAGAGCGATGAAATTGGGCTCTGGGAATCCAACCTTCCTCTGTATCTTTTCCACCAGGTTCACCATTTCCCTGAATTTGCCCTCAATTGCCAGGCTCATTACATCCCCGACCAGAGAGCCATACTATCTTCATCAGGTGAAACTCTTTTCTTCATCAGACTTGAGGCCATTGATCAGATGATGCAGATATCCAAAACTGAATCCGCCTCCCCTTTCAATCTCGAAGTCATCACAGAGTTGTACAAGAAACTATCATTCCCTCAGAGAGCCTAGATTTTCGAGCTTTTCCTCCCTCAGGCTGCTCAGCTCCCCAAGACAAATCCCCTGTACCCTTCCTCCATGTTATCAGTAAAGGGAAACCAAATCATTTCATCGCTCTGTGCTCTGCAGGGTTATTTTTCCGACCAATGGGTGGATGAACCCATATTGGTTTTTCTGTCCATTTTCTCCATAGAAGAAAGACCCACCATGCAGTTCGATTACAACACTTTCCTGGCGAACAATATTCACGAGAAGTTCTTAAATTTCTCCTCAAAAGGCATGTTCTGGTATTCTTCAATATTGGCCTACATGTTCACTTTCTTTCAAGTGATCACGTTCTCCTTTTCAATGCATAAAATGGACAAGGATGGGAAGTCGTAGGCAGTAACAGCTTGGACTTCACTACTTAGACAAAATTCAACAGAGTTTAGTTTCAAACAGTTTATCGAGCAGTTCTACCATCCTATGGTGAGCATGCTCAGCAGCCGACCTGAACCAAGAATAAATGAGGAGATTCAGAGGATTTTACACCTCTCAGACCTTGCAAATACTGGATACTGGTATCTTTACCAAAATCACACAGAGATCAGAGTATATGGATGCGAGTTGGCTCCATACAAATTTCCCAAGTATCTACCCGTGAGGATATTTTCCCTGGAGTATATAAGGAAAATGATTAACTCAGATGACATACATTTTGTGTCTCTAAAAAAGAAACAACAACTTAGAATTAAAGGGAAAATAGGGTCTTTCATCTGCAATAGCCGAGGTGTCGGGGAGGAAGAAGAAAGACTGTTGAAAGAAATGAAGTTCTTTGTTAGTTTCATATGGCACTATGATCCATGCGGGATAATTTCTGAGATGAGGATTAAAAATAAAAATGTCCCATATGTTCATACACCCAAGCCTGAGATAGAGAAGTTCACGAATCAAACAAAATGGGAGACGAACACTCTGGTCGAGATAAAACAGTAGGACCCTTCGGTCATCGTCTCACAGACTACTACACCACAAGTTCCCAAGGAAAAAAGACCCAGGAAGGATACTTCACCTTCCATCACTGAAGTTTCGGCTGAAGATTTCCAATTATACACCAAAAGGCCAAAAACCAGTCTTACACCTGACACGACTGGCGAAAAGGAAATCCAATCCAATGCAACTATGAAAGATGATCAATCACTTCTGAGCACAAGCAGCAAGCAAATCATGCCTACCATTGTGCCTAAGAATCCCAATAGTAATCCACTAGTCAACCAACCGAGTAAAGTAGGACCAAAATTGAGTGTTTTTGAGAAATATGACATGATCAAAAAGAAAAATCAGACACTGACCAACAATACTTATGCTCAGATTTGGAAGCAAACATCAACGACACAACACAGACTGTTGTCTGCATTCGATACAGAAAAGGGTAGAATGCACATGGCGTTTCTGCAGGCACAGGTGCCAGACCCCAAAGCAATCACTGATTACAAAAGTGTAACATTCGAGTTACATATCAGGGATGTGCATCCTGCTGATCAAATGGATCTACACAGGAAAACTGGGGAAATGATTTTCTCCACGTTGGAAAATTCTTCTACTGTGGCCACTAAATTACAGGTATCTCTGAACAATGGCCAGACACAACTGAAATTAGAAAAGATATCATCCTTTGCAAAGGATAACAGAATTAAGACGTTGGAAGAATTGGTCCTCAAGATGGGGTATGACCCCTCAAATGTGAAAGCAGTTGAGTAGATCCTTAAAAAGAAAAATGCCAATATAGCATCTCTGAAGAAACAGTTGAAGCTACCAGCAACAAAAGATGCACAGGCAAGGGAGATAGCTGAGACAGAAGGGGAAAAGGATGAGATGCTCAGGTTGATTATGGAACATAATGCACAGTTGAAAGAGATGGAAGCAGAACTGGAAAGGTTATTGAAAGAGAAGGAACAATCAAAGCCTATGGAAGTCATTCCATTGAGCATAGTTCCACTCACAGGAGTAATCACAACATCCACAGTGGGAATCTCCTCAGTAGAAACTCCCTTAGCAACTCCACTGGCAACTTTGGAGAAGACAGTAGAACTGGAAAAATCCATGGAAGAGATGAATTTGCAAGAGACGAAGATTAGAAAACTTAAACAGGAGATTGAGAACCTTTAGGATCTCAAGTCTTCTTACCAAACCAGCTACTCCAAGGAGAAACAAACATTAGATAAGCTCAAACAGGAATTGCAACAGCTTCAGAAGCAAATAGTGGCAGGCAAAACACTAGTTGAGGTCAAGGAAAATGTTTGGATGGACATCACCAAATCCATAAATGAAATATGGACTATGGTACAAATCATGTTCGAGAAGAACGAACTGGTGCAAAGAAGCAAACAGGCGATTGAGAAAATAAGAGGAGAATTGGGAGAGATGCCCACAGAAGCCACTGAGATCATTAAATTTATGAATTCAAAAACCAGAGAAGAGTTAGAGGATTTGAAAATTGAAGATAGGACAAAAACCATCCTCGAGGTCAAGAGGGTCCTGACCAAAAGAGGAATGATACTACAACTGGAGGAAAAAGTCTAGACTATGGCCATAGGAGTGCAAAGATTTTTCAGCAAAATTGAAGCTCTGTAGAAGAAAGGCCTCCCTGGCTTAATGGTCATAAATTACAAGTTAATGAGACTTTCTGATTATAAAAAGAAACTAGCCATTGTGGCTAAAGATAGTTTGAAATTCTCGGGAATATAGGGTTGTATCACAGACAAGGCGTTCTTAGAGTATTTCCAGTCAGACATCAGCATACACCATGAGATCCAGTACATTTTCATCATCAAGCCAACTTTTGCCAAGTATACAGAGATGGGTGAAGTATACCGAAGATTTCTCAAAGTCGGCGTTCCCAGTAACCTTCGATGGGAAGATTTATGCAATCTAATCGAGTAGGAGATGAGGTGTCCAAGCCCAGTCAGCTATCCAATCAGACGAGGTCGTGCAGAGGACTCACCAACAGTTTACCCCAGAAATCATCATGAAGATTTCAACACATCATCAAACAGTTCCTAAATTTTTGTATTTTGTTGAGTTACTTAGCTAAATTTAGAACTGCGACGTCCTGAGCTTTAATGACAGGATCGTATGTATTTTTTGATTATAAATACTTCAAACTTTGAAGTACCGAGGGTTGATCTTTATGCCCTGTAAGCTAGAAAGACTGTAATTTTTATCAAGAGATTTTCTAGTAATACAAAGGGACATTTCGCAGGATTATCGCATGTTGTTCATTGGTGATGTTTTCTTTTCTATGTTAAATTTTTTTCTCCCTCAGTTGTCATATTTTTTTCTAATCTAATATTTTAAAAGTAGTGCATGTTGCAGGATTTATCTTTGTATACCCTATTTCCGGCTTTGAAAGATCTAAATGTTTATCTGTCTGATATTACAATGAAGAAATTCTTAAATGCTTCTTTACTTTAATTGATATTCTCATCTTTTCTGCTATTCATCATTTTACTGCTAAAGAATCCAACGAATGTATTATCTTTCCCTGTGAAAATAATCTTTTAATTTCTGTTTAGACCTCTATCTTTATAGTACAGACCCCATAGCCCAACGGAGGCATAAAAACCTTTTCATCCAACTTAACAAAAACAAAACAAACCATTCAATCTTATTTTGTTTAACTAGCCTAATATCTCAAAGTTAAAACATAGCTAAATCATACAGAGAGATCCCTCTCTAAAACTGGTAGGGATAGATTCCAGTTTCGAAGTGGTTGGATAAAGTTACCTCTTGTAAATTTCTTCTACTCTGACAACCTCTGGGAATTTACAGAGCGTTAACATAGTGGCAACCATACTGGGGAACTGAACAAACATTCAACCCCACGTTTTCTTTTTCCCTAGAAGAAATTTTTTGTTTCTGAAAAAATTATAAATCTGAGAAAGAAATAATGTTCAGAGGTTGTTAAATGCTTGTACATAGTAATTTCGGATTCATAAAAATAAAAATATATAAAAATTAAAAAATTTGGCTCCTAAAAGAGTTTATACTCGAGCCCACCCAGACCCGGAACCTGCGATAGCAACTAATAATCCAGAATAGTTACTCAGAAAGAAGACCATTGTATAAGGTTCAGGGAGTCATAGTCCCCTTCAAAGGTCCCCTTCTTTTCCAGAGGAACTTGGTTCTCTTCAAGATCTCGACTTTGACACCATTTTTGAACAAAGCCTATTTAGAACAAAATCTGATAGCTTTGTGACTGAAACCGTTTTAGATCCAATGATTCTGCAACCCCGAACCCCTGAGAAATTATCTCCCACTGCAAAACCTCAAACCACTCACTCTGTGCCATCTAGTCCCTCATCCTCCTCATTTTCTGCCACCACCCCACCTATCATTCAGGTTGTTGTCCCACCCCCTCCACCTATCATGGAGGCCATATATGCTCCCTTGGTGTTGGTTGCACCTTTACACGACATGCCCCAAGACTATCAAACGAGACTCCCACAGTTTGATGGTACAGGGCCCTTGAACGCACAACAACACGTTGATAAAATGAATGACTATTTTGACTTGCAGGAAGTGGATGAAGCTGACGTTCAAATGAGAATTTTTGCGCAGAGTCTGACTGGGGATGTTAAGAAATTGTACAAAGGCTTACGTGATGCTTCAGTGGTCGACCTTACGACGTTTCAAAGAAGTTTTCTGGACAGATCGGAGGTAAAGAAAAACCCTCTCCAGATCTTGTCAGAATACAAAAACATCAGAAGGAATCAAGGAGAGACAGTACAAGACTACTGCACCCGCTTCAACAATCTGTACAATGCGATTCCAGCCGATATTAAACCCCCGCAAGGTTTGGCACTGATAAAATTCCCTGACGGTTTCGACGTTGATATGTCGTATCAATTAAGGGAAAGAAACTCCACCACCCTAGAGGACATGCATAAAAGCGTAATAAGTGTAGAGGCCAACCTGTTGGTTAAAAGGGCATGACAGAGGATGGAAATGAGATTCACGATTAAAGAGGAACCTTCCACATCTTCTTCTGACGCCAAATTGGATTCCTTAGCTAGAGAAATGGAAAGGATGATGGAGAGACTTACTGTAGCCGAAAGAAATCCTCCTAGAGAAAACCAACCTACTCCACAAATTTAGAATCCTAATTTAAGAAGAAATCCTCCTCAAATCAGGCAGAGAGATCCTAGAGATCAAAGAGAACAGAGGGGTCTTAATCAATAGATCAGACCACCCCTACAAGAAAATTATGCCGATGAAGGTGAGGAGGTGGTTGAAGAATTAGAGGACACACACATAAACCTCATGGGCATTCACGATAATGAAGCCATTTTCCTTACTCAGGAAGAGCAAGAACTTTTCCTTCTTTCTCAAACAGAGGTGAGTGAGGAAGCCAAAGAAACCAAACAGTAGGAATTTGAAAATGCCATTATGGAGGTACACAGGCAGTACAATCTGTGAAGTAAAAAGACAAATGAAAATTCCCCAAAAAAGGTAACTGAAACGAAGAAAACAGTCGAAACCAAGAAAGCTCATGAGCCTTCTACCAAGAAGATCCCCGAGAAAGGTAATGCTGAAACTCCAGCAAAAAGAAACCCTACCATTTAACAAAGATCAACGCAGACTGAGGTTTCATCAACCAACCGACCAAATACTTCTGCCCAAAGAACTATGGTAGACAGATCAGAATTGCTGAGCCAAAGCAGAGCACCTACTCCTTTCAGCCTCGAAGGGGAATTAGCCAAAGTGAAAATTCCCTTTCCCCTTTCCGAGTTGATGAGTAAGAACGCTTACCGATCGCAGGTGATCAAAGCCCTGAGCATTGAGCCTGATATAGGCACGAAGGCCTTAACTATTGGATCGACGAATCATTCAGACATGGTAAATCTTACCGATGATCAACCTGAACTCCTGTTTGGCCCTGAAGTTGATGGTTAGACTGACACTGGTGTTGTCGCCCATTTTTACATCAGCCTTAATATACACGACCTGATTTTGCACAATGCTATGTTAGATTCGGGTGCTTCCCATAACCTGATGCCTAAAGCAGTGATGGAAAACTTGGCACTCGAGGTCACCAGACCTTACAAGGATTTACACTCTTTTGACTCCAGCAAAGTCATATGTATCGGGTTGATCAATAAATTATGTATCACCCTAGTTCAGATTCCAGCAAAAATCATGGTTATGGATGTGGTGGTCACGGACATTCCCCCAAAATATGGTATGTTGTTGTCCAGGTCTTAGGGGGCCAAGTTGAAAGGCACGTTGTAGTTGGATATGTCATATGCCACCATCCCAGTATTCAGACAATGGAGGAGACTGTACAAAGAGACGTCGATGAAATATATAGTCAGCAGCCAGGAAAAGCCCCATAACTATCCTCTGTACTCTTCTCACTCTGATCTAGATTCCTTCATCCCGTATAACGATGGCGATATGGGAGAACAAATCACTCAACTGGAAGAAGATACATTTGACCCAAACGAAGGCCAAGAAATTACCGAGGCAAAAGGGAAGAAACACGTAATAAGTGAAGAATTGTCAGCAGATTTCTGGAGCATGGATTTCGATGGAGCTGTAAGCAAAGAAGGAGCTGGAGCAGGAGTTTGGTTGCACAATCACAAATCCAGGTATTCGGAAAATCATTCTTACAAACTGAATTTTCAATGCACTAACAACATAGCCGAGTACGAAGCTTTGATGCTTGGCCTGAAACTACTAAAGAAGGTTGGTTCCAAACAAATCATGGTAAGAGGCGATTATGAATTAATTATCAAACAAATTAAAGGTGAGTATGCAATAAAATATCCCAGGCTCAGAGCTTATAGAAATGTTGTTTTGGATGCCCTTCAATGTTTCACTGAAGTTGATTTGCAGGTGATGCCTAGGGGACAGAACATTTTAGCAGATGGGTTAGTTACGTCAGCAGCTACATGCAAGATACCTTTTCGTTCCACTCGCCCATACACGGTGGAGGTGAAGTGCAGACCGACTGTCCCAGACAACATCAGATACTGGCAGGTATTTGGGAATGATGATCAAATTGAAGATTTTCTACAATGCAAAAATGATTTCGAGTGTACAAACATAGACTTAGAAAACGACGATGAAAATGTAAATAAATATGTTTTTGGAAATAATAGTGTAAATAAAATAAATTCAGAAGAATCAGGTAAAGATGAGATAGAATCTGATGTTTTTCATTTAAAGAGTAATGTTTTACCTAGGGGTTTAGTTCCATTAGAAGACTTATTTGATTTTAATGATGTAGCTAAAAAACCTAAAATTGAAGCCAGTGGGAAAGAGGTTGAAGACTATAACATAGGGACAGAAGAGAAACCCAGGATAGTAAAACTTTCCAAATCCTTACCTCCTGAGCAGAAACTCAAATACATTGAACTTCTCAAGGAATATGTGGGCGTGTTTTCTTGGGGTTATGAAGACTTAAAATCTTATGACACAAGCATCATTCAACATAGGATCCCTATAAAAGAAGATAAAAAACCTTTCAGACAGAAACTTAGGAGAATCAATCCCAAGTTACTTCCACTGATAGAAAAAGAAATAAAAAAGATGTATGATGCTAAAATCATAGTTCCTTTATGATTTTCCAAATGGGTGTCAAATCTGGTCCCCACCCGAAAGAAAACTGGGGAAATCAGGCTTTGCATTGATTTCCAAAACCTGAACAAGGTTTCCCTAAAAGACAACTACCCATTGCCAAAAATGGACCACATATTACAAAAGGTAGTTGGATCCAGCCGAATCTCCTTACTGGATGGTTTCTCAAGCTATAACCAGGTTCTCGTTCACCTAGATGACCAAGAGAAAACAACCTTCACAACACCTTGGGGTACCTTCATGTATGTGAAAATGCCTTTCGGGTTGATGAACGCTGGAGTCACTTTCCAAAGAGAGATGGACATCACTTTTGTGGAAGAACTTGGCAGATTTATTATCATTTATCTGGACGACGTAACTGTTTATTCCCAATCCGATGACGAGCACTTACGACATCTCAGACGAGTGTTTGAGAAATGCAGGAAATTTGGGATTTCTCTGAATCCTAAGAAAATCCTTTTCGAATTAGAGGAAGGTAAACTGTTGGGGAACATAATCTATAAGGATGGAATTAAAATAGATCCCAGCAGAATAGAAGCCATTAAAAAACTGGAACACCCAAGGAATATCACAGAGTTACAATCTTTCATTGGAAAAATAAAATTTCTGAGAAGATTCATACCTAACCTAGATGAGCTTCTTAGGAACATCACCAACATGTTAAAAAAGGACACAAAAATAAAATGGGACACTGAATCCAAGTAGTCTTTTGAACAAGTTAAACATGCACCCACACAGGCTCTAGTCCTGATCAGTCCTGACTTCACCAAGGATTTTTACCTTTTTTCTTTCGCTTCTATACATACCATTGCAGCAGTATTACTACAAAAAAACAATGAAGGGTATGTGCGGACAGGTAGATCGCCTCTAAGAGCTTGACCTTAACCCTAGACAAAAAAATGCTTAACGTGGACACTGACTTCCTTTCAAATCTATCTAAACTAATACATGAGAAGGAAGGATAACAAAAGTACCTCTTTATCGACGTTTGTCCCTGCAGGCTCCGAGTTGCGCTCTGATCCTTTTCTCCTCACTGAGTTCTGCAGACAAACAAGATACAACCACTTCCTACTCTATTGATATTATCTTGAAAATATATCTATCAATTAATGATAAGTTCATGTAACATCAGACACAAACTAGAAAGAAACAGGCCAAGCGTGTCATATTAATGAGAATAACGACAACAGTACTTACAATCGTAGATGCGAATGCGACAGCTTCGT